>OY726522.1:47071830-47277505 GCA_963383655.1 Bathymodiolus septemdierum
TGTCAAATCATTCTTCATTCTACGATATAAGTCACATTTTATTAGTTAGATGTCATATCAGTGTTCATTATACGATATAAGTCACCATTTACCAGTTAGATGTTATATCAGTGTTCATTCTATGCTATCAGTTACAATTTTTCAGTTAGATGTCATATCAGTGTTCATTCTACGATATTAGTCACGATTTATCAGTTAGATGTCAAATCAGTCTTCATTCTACGATATAAGTCACATTTTATCAGTTAGATGTCATATCAGTGTTCATTATACGATATAAATCACCATTTATCAGTTAGTTGTCATATCCGTGTTCATTCTACGATATTAGTCACATTTTATCAGTTAGATGTCATATCAGTGTTCATTCTATGCTATCAGTTACGATTTATCAGTTAGATGGAATACCAGTGTTCATTCTATGATATGAGTCACATTTTATCAGTTAGATGTCATATCAGTGTTCATTCTACGTCATCAGTTATAATTTATCAGTTAGATATATCAGTGTTCATTCTACGAAATAAATCAAATTTTATCAGTTAGATGTCATATCAGTGTTCATTCTACGACATTAGTCACATTTTATCAGTTAGATATCATATCAGCGTTCATTCTACGATATAAGTCACACTGTATCAGCTAAATGTCATATCAGTGTTCATTCTTCATTATCAGTCACGATGTATCAGTTAGATGTCATATCAGTGTTCATCGTGCGATATAAGTCACGATTTATAAGTTAGATGTCATATCAGTGTTCATTCTACGATATAAGTCACATTTTATCAGTTAGATGTCATATCAGTGCTCATTATACGATATAAGTCACCATTTATCAGTTAGATGTCATATCCGTGTTCATTCTATCATATTAGTCACATTTTATCAGTTAGATGTCATATCAGTGTTCATTCTATGCTATCAATTACGATTTATCAGTTAGATGGAATACCAGTGTTCATTCTATGATATGAATCACATTTTATCAGTTAGATGTCATAACAGTGTTCATTCTACGTCATCAGTTATAATTTATCAGTTAGATATATCAGTGTTCATTCTACGACATCAATCAAATTTTATCAGTTAGATGTCATATCAGTGTTCATTCTACGACATTAGTCACATTTTATCAGTTAGATATCATATCAGTGTTCATTCTACGATATAAGTCACACTGTATCAGTTAAATGTCATATCAGTGTTCATTCTTCATTATCAGTCACGATGTATCAGCTAGATGTCATATCAGTGTTCATTCTACGATATCAGTCACATTTTATCAGTTAAATGTCATATCAGTGTTTATTCTACGATATAAGTCACATTTTATCAGTTAGATGTCATATCAGTGTTCATTATACGATATAAGCCACCATTTATCAGTTAGATGTCATATCAGTGTTCATTCTACGCTATCAGTGACGATTTATCAATTAGATGTCATATCAGTGTTCATTCTACGATATTAGTCACGATTTATCAGTTAGCTGTCAAATCAGTCTACATTCTACGATATAAGTCACATTTTATCAGTTAGATGTCATATCAGTGTTCTTTATACGATATAAGTCACCATTTATCAGTTAGATGTCATATCAGTGTTCATTCTATGCTATCAGTTACAATTTTTCAGTTAGATGTCATATCAGTGTTCATTCTACGATATTAGTCACTATTTATCAGTTAGATGTCAAATCAGTCTTCATTCTACGATATAAGTCACATTTTATCAGTTAGATGTCATATCAGTGTTCATTATACGATATAAGTCACCATTTATCAGTTAGATGTCATATCCGTGTTCATTCTATGATATTAGTCACATTTTATCAGTTAGATGTCATATCAGTGTTCATTCTATGCTATCAGTTACGATTGATCAGTTAGATGGAATACCAGTGTTCATTCTATGATATGAGTCACATTTTATCAGTTAGATGTCATATCAGTGTTCATTCTACGTCATCAGTTATAATTTATCAGTTAGATATATCAGTGTTCATTCTACAACATAAATCAAATTTTATCAGTTAGATATCATATCAGTGTTCATTCTACGATATAAGTCACACTGTATCAGCTAAATGTCATATCTGTGTTCATTCTTCATTATCAGTCACAATGTATCAGTTAGATGTCATATCAGTGTTCATCATACGATATAAGTCACGATTTATAAGTTAGATGTCATATCAGTGTTCATTCTACGATATCAGTCACATTTTATCAGTTAAATGTCATATCAATGTTCATTCTACGTTATCAGTCATGAGTTATCAGTTAGATATCATATCAGTGTTCATCATACGATATAAGTCACGATTTATAAGTTAGATGTCATATTAGTGTTCATTCTACGATATTACTCACGATTTATCAGTTATATGTCATATCAGAGCTTATTCTACGATGTTAGTCACATTTTATCAGTTAGATGTCATATCAGTGTTTATTATACGATATAAGTCACATTTTATCAGTTAGATGTCATATCAGTGTTCATTATACGATATAAGCCACCATTTATCAATTAGATATCATAGCAGTGTTCATTCTACGCTATCAGTCACGATTTATCAGTTAGATGTCATATCAGTGTTCATTATACGATATTAGTCACGATTTATCAGTTAGCTGTCAAATCAGTCTTCATTCTACGATATTAGTCACATTTGATCAGCTTGATGTCATATTAGTGTTCATTCTACGATATTACTCACGATTTATCAGTTATATGTCATATCAGAGCTTATTCTACGATGTTAGTCACATTTTATCAGTTAGATGTCATATCAGTGTTTATTATACGATATAAGTCACATTTTATCAGTTAGATGTCATATCAGTGTTCATTATACGATATAAGCCACCATTTATCAATTAGATATCATAGCAGTGTTCATTCTACGCTATCAGTCACGATTTATCAGTTAGATGTCATATCAGTGTTCATTATACGATATTAGTCACGATTTATCAGTTAGCTGTCAAATCAGTCTTCATTCTACGATATAAGTCACATTGTATCAGTTAGATGTCATATCAGTGTTCATTATACGATATAAGTCACCATTTACCAGTTAGATATCATATCAGTGTTCATCATACGATATAAGTCACGATTTATAAGTTAGATGTCATATCAGTGTTTATTCTACGTCATCAGTCACGATTTATCAGTTAGATGAAATATCAGTGTTCATTCTATGATATGAATCACATTTTATCAGTTAGATATCATATCAGTGTTCATTCTACGTCATCAGTTATAATTTATCAGTTAGATATATCAGTGTTGATTCTACGACATAAGTCAATTTTTTTCAGCTAGATGTCATATCAGTGTTCATTCTACGACATTAGTCACATTTTATCAGTTAGATATCATATCAGTGTTCATTCTACGATATAAGTCACACTGTATCAGTTAAATGTCATATCAGTGTTCATTCTTCATTATCAGTCACGATGTATCAGTTAGATGTCATATCAGTGTTCATTCTACGATATCAGTCACATTTTATCAGTTAAATGTCATATTAGTGTTCATTCTACGCTATCAGTCACATTTTATCAGATAGATGTCATATCAGTGCTCATTCTCCGCTATCAGTCACGATTGATCAGTTAGATGTCATACCAGTGTTCATTCTACGATATTAGTCACATTTGATCAGCTTGATGTCATATTAGTGTTCATTCTACAATATTACTCACGATTTATCAGTTATATGTCATATCAGAGCTTATTCTACGATGTTAGTCACATTTTATCAGTTAGATGTCATATCAGTGTTTATTATACGATATAAGTCACATTTTATCAGTTAGATGTCATATCAGTGTTCATTATACGATATAAGCCACCATTTATCAGTTAGATGTCATAGCAGTGTTCATTCTACGCTATCAGTCACGATTTATCAGTTAGATGTCATATCAGTGTTCATTATACGATATTAGTCACGATTTATCAGTTAGCTGTCAAATCAGTCTTCATTCTACGATATAAGTCACATTTTATCAGTTAGATGTCATATCAGTGTTCATTATACGATATAAGTCACCATTTACCAGTTAAATGTCATATCAGTGTTCATTCTATGCTATCAGTTACAATTTTTCAGTTAGATGTCATATCAGTGTTCATTCTACGATATTAGTCACGATTTATCAGTTAGATGTCAAATCAGTCTTCATTCTACGATATAAGTCACATTTTATCAGTTAGATGTCATATCAGTGTTCATTATACGATATAAATCACCATTTATCAGTTAGTTGTCATATCCGTGTTCATTCTACGATATTAGTCACATTTTATCAGTTAGATGTCATATCAGTGTTCATTATACGATATAAGTCACCATTTACCAGTTAGATGTCATATCAGTGTTCATTCTATGCTATCAGTTTCAATTTTTCAGTTAGATGTCATATCAGTGTTCATTCTACGATATTAGTCACGATTTATCAGTTAGATGTCAAATCAGTCTTCATTCTACGATATTAGTCACATTTTATCAGTTAGATGTCATATCAGTGTTCATTCTATGCTATCAGTTACGATTTACCAGTTAGATGGAATACCAGTGTTCATTCTATGATATGAGTCACATTTTATCAGTTAGATGTCATATCAGTGTTCATTCTACGTCATCAGTTATAATTTATCAGTTAGATATATCAGTGTTCATTCTACGACATAAATCAAATTGTATCAGTTAGATGTCATATCAGTGTTCATTCTACGACATTAGTCACATTTTATCAGTTAGATATCATATCAGCGTTCATTCTACGATATAAGTCACACTGTATCAGCTAAATGTCATATCAGTGTTCATTCTTCATTATCAGTCACGATGTATCAGTTAGATGTCATATCAGTGTTCATCGTGCGATATAAGTCACGATTTATAAGTTAGATGTCATATCAGTGTTCATTCTACGATATCAGTCACATTTTATCAGCTAGATGTCATATCCGTGTTCATTCTATGATATTAGTCACATTTTATCAGTTAGATGTCATATCAGTGTTCATTCTATGCTATCAATTACGATTTATCAGTTAGATGGAATACCAGTGTTCATTCTATGATATGAATCACATTTTATCAGTTAGATGTCATAGCAGTGTTCATTCTACGTCATCAGTTATAATTTATCAGTTAGATATATCCGTGTTCATTCTACGACATAAATCAAATTTTATCAGTTAGATGTCATATCAGTGTTCATTCTACGACATTAGTCACATTTTATCAGTTAGATATCATATCAGTGTTCATTCTACGATATAAGTCACACTGTATCAGCTAAATATCATATCAGTGTTCATTCTTCATTATCAGTCACGATGTATCAGTTAGATGTCATATCAGTGTTCATCATACGATATAAGTCACGATTTATAAGTTAGATGTCATATCAATGTTCATTCTACGATATCAGTCACATTTTATCAGTTAGATGTCATATCAGTGTTCATTATACGATATTAGTCACCATTTATCAGTTAGATGTCATATCAGTGTTCATTCCACGTTATCAGTCATGAGTTATCAGTTAGATATCATATCAGTGTTCATCATACGATATAAGTCACGATTTATAAGTTAGATGTCATATCAGTGTTTATTCTACGTCATCAGTCACGATTTATCAGTTAGATGTCATATCAGTGTTCATTCTACATTATCAGTCACGATTTATCAGTTAGATGTCATACCAGTATTCATTTTACGTTATTAGTCACATTTTATCAGTTAGATGTCATACCAGTGTTCATTCTACGCTATCAGTTACAATGTATCAGTTAGATGTCATATCAGTTTTCATTCTACGTTATCAGTCACGATTTATCAGTTAAATGTCATATCAGTGTTCATTCTACGATATTAGTCACATTTCATCAGTTAGATGTCATATCAGTGTTCATTCTATGCTATCAGTTACAATTTGTCAGTTAGATGTCATATCAGTGTTCACTCTACGTTATCAGTTACGATTTATCAGTTAGATGTCATATCAGTCTTCATTCTATGATATGAGTCACATTTTATCAGTTAGATGTCATATCAGTGTTCATTCTACGTCATCAGTTATAATTTATCAGTTAGATATCATATCAGTGTTCATTCTATGCTATCAATTACGATTTATCAGTTAGATGGAATACCAGTGTTCATTCTATGATATGAATCACATTTTATCAGTTAGATGTCATATCAGTGTTCATTCTACGTCATCAGTTATAATTGATCAGTTAGATATATCAGTGTTCATTCTACGACATAAATCAAATTTTATCAGTTAGATGTCATATCAGTGTTCATTCTACGACATTAGTCACATTTTATCAGTTAGATATCATATCAGTGTTCATTCTACGATATAAGTCACACTGTATCAGCTAAATATCATATCAGTGTTCATTCTTCATTATCAGTCACGATGTATCAGTTAGATGTCATATCAGTGTTCATCATACGATATAAGTCACGATTTATAAGTTAGATGTCATATCAATGTTCATTCTACGATATCAGTCACATTTTATCAGTTAGATGTCATATCAGTGTTCATTATACGATATTAGTCACCATTTATCAGTTAGATGTCATATCAGTGTTCATTCTACGTTATCAGTCATGAGTTATAAGTTAGATATCATATCAGTGTTCATCATACGATATACGTCACGATTTATAAGTTAGATGTCATATCAGTGTTTATTCTACGTCATCAGTCACGATTGATCAGTTAGATGTCATATCAGTGTTCATTCTACATTATCAGTCACGATTTATCAGTTAGATGTCATATTAATGTTCATTCTACGATATTAGTCACATTTTATCAGTTAGATGTCATATCAGTGTTCATTTTACGTTATCAGTCACGATTTATCAGTTAGATGTCATACCAGTATTCATTTTACGTTATTAGTCACATTTTATCAGTTAGATGTCATATCAGTGTTGATTCTACGTTATCAATCACGATTTATCAATTAGATGTCATATTAGTGTTCATTCATACGTCTATATGTAGAGTCAACATTAATCGATTCTTCTCTTAGGAAACTCTATAGGAGAGATGATATTAATTTTCTTATTGTGGACTTTCCATTCATATGTTGGAACATTCCAGTTACATTGACAAATGATTTACATTTCTCACCATTTGATAAAGTAGGCCGTTAATTTATGTGAAAAAGATTTTCCTATCTTACCCAGGCTCCTTGGTAAGACAAGCTACACTCGCTTTTTTCCCGCAATATTGTTTTTCATTGTTGAGTAAATTGTCGATTTATCGATATACATCCGTGCCTTGACAGTATTTTAAATGTATTTCATAATAAAATATATAGATATTATCTTTAAATGCTACCACAACACCGATTAATTTAAGTTATATAACAAGTTATTTGATGTTGGTCAAACGGAGGTGATGTTTTTTTTTAATTATGTTAGTTACTAACAAGGGAGAGCACTCTATATTTTCTCATTGTAAACAAACATTGAGACGATAGAAAGGGTGAGAAAAAGAGTCAAACACTATGAAAGGTGCAAGATCATCATGACTTGGCAATCTGTGACGTAGTGTCTGAATCACAGATGACCAGACATTTTCAATTGGTTAGTTTATAGTTTATCATCGGAAGAATTAATACGAATACCATGAAGGGTGTGAATGGTAGAGCAGTAACTGATTACACTTCTGGAACAATTGAGTCCACCACCATCTTTTAATGTGCTTCGTGTTGCTCAATGTTTGGATTTATGTGTATGTTTTGTAGATCGTTGTTTGTCCTTTTGGCCATTGCGTTGTCTGTCCTTCGATTTACGGATTTTGATTACCCCTTTGGTATCTTCAAACTCTTCTTAGTCGTCTGTGTTTTGGTGACCATTGTTTTGTCTTCTCAATCTTTTTTGTCCATTGTATTGTTTGTCCGCCGAATTACGGCTTCTGATTACCACTTAGGTATCTTCAAACTTTTCTTTCGAACAATGATCTTTTAAATAAATGTAGATAGTAAGTTGCACGTGAATCATTTTGCCACGATATATATATATATATATATATATATATATATGTGTACTTTTTGTGCACTCGGGTGTGGTTTGCACTAAAGCTGTGAGTTCGCACCCCGTTCATGGCGAGGTGTACTCGATACAACATTATGTCATCAAGTTTGTCAGTGACTTGCGACAGATCGGTGGTTATCTCCGGGTACTCGGGTTTCTCCCTCGAATAAAACCGACCGGCATGATATAGCTGAAATATTGTTGAAAGTGGCGTTAAACACCATAAGCCAAACAAAACAAAACCTATACTTGAATAATTCTATTTGACAGTGACGAATTCTACTTTTAAAATGTTTATGGCTGAGATCGCTGGATTTGTAGAATACAATGGACATTATGGAGAAGATTAATTATGGAATACCAACCTTTTTTCACATATATAGTAAAAAGAGTCTTTACAATAAGCATCATTCCATTTGAAGCTCAATTTTTCATGTATATTCACGCAGTCTTCCCCATCGGCATCGTTAGGTTCACCTTCAGCCCAATCGGTTACGGTAATAATCTGTGATGAAGAAGTCCATACAAAGACATTTTCATTGGCTAGATCATTACCTCCAATCCAGTATGCTATACATAAAAAAAAATCCTTTGATTATTTAGAAAATCTGATTACCCCTTTGGTATCTTCAAACTCTTTTCAATATATCGCTACAATTATCTGGCATAGCTATGGTGTGAAACCACTAATTAATTTCTTTATGGTTTTCTACTAAATTTGTGTATTTTCGAGTCTACCTGACCATTTTGTCTGAAGTTTCACCTTTCTAACACCACATATTTTCTGAAACGTACTTGAATCTTCTACGCTCAGACAAAATATCATGGGTTGTTTAAATTCTTATATATTGATCCTCAAATACCAATTTTGTTAATGCCATTACATTTAATATTGTTTTTAATACAACAACCAGAAAGGAACCTTTTTCCTTAAAAAAAAACAAATTTTGTATATGTTCTAAGCTCTGATTGGTGAATTAGTGGTTTGACGGAATTCACCGGCTTCACATCATTTTTTTAATTGAATCAAACTTACTATTTCCTCTGTTCATTGCCCCTTGTTGCAAAAAAGTTATTTCCTCTAGCGTTAAAGGCTCAGCGAGTATCGCTCCACCATGATTATTATTGCAATCGACCTGCAATAAATTAGTAAAAATATCAATTAACGATTTGGTACAAAGCTAGACAACTCTAGCGAATCGCCGACAAAATTAAATTGAAGTCCCAAAATTAATCAAACACAATAGGTTTAGATTGTCATTAAGATCTAAATTCTGATTTTGCTGACTAAAATTCCAAACATGAAAAACAAAATTATTTCATTTAAAGGTTTGGATATTTCTACTTCTACCAAATACTGACCGCGTTCAACAAGTTAAAGAATGTCAGAGGTTGCACATGACAATTTAAAAAAAATTAAAACTATTTACAGGTTTCATAAATAAGTATTTGATAGAGGAGACAGCAGCCGTGAATGCTTAATCAGAACCACTCAAAATTATAGGCTGTGACAGCCGGTTCTAGTCAGAAGAGGAGTGTGTGTTCCGTGATTGTCTCAATGGTCATTTACGTCTGTCTTATTTAACAATAGCTACATTTTGTTATTTTGTGGGATATGCTCTTTAACTAGTTGGTTCAATTTGTTTTTAAACAAAATCCAGCGTTCGTTGACATTGTAGTCTATATTTGTGCTAATAATATGGTCTTTAGATGTTTTATTTCGTATTCAATGCTATCCCAAATTCATTTTCTTAAGCAAAGGTACTTTCTTAAGCTTTTGTTTCAGTATTTAAGGACTAACGTTAAATTCTGGAAGTATCTCAATGCATGCAATCTGACTGAGAAGGCTTGTTATTATAAGATCTTTGGGTTTGTTTGTTTTTCTTGTAGGATATTGAACTATTTAACAGAGACCTGTATCGTCCAAAGTGTTGATGATGTCACAGTGTATAGACTTAAAAAGAGTTTGAAGATATCAAAGGGTTAATCAAAATCCGTAAATCGAAGGACAGACAACATAATGACCAAAGGAAAAGGGACAAAAGGACAAACAACGATCTACAAAACATACACATAAAACTAAAGATCGAGTAACACGAACCGGGGCTGAACTCAGGTGCTCCCGAAGGGTAGCAGTTCCTGCTCTACTAGTGACACCCGCCGTTTTAATCTAGCTACAGCCCCACTTAAAATCTCCTCATATGAAGATGGCTGCGTTTTTCTTCTGTGTTGCTGAGGATTCAAACTATTGTCGATGTTTCTTGTTTGACGTTTTAGGGCTATACAATAATGCAACGTACAACTTTTTGGCTCGTTTGACGTTTTAGGGCTATACAATAACGCGACGTACAACGTTTTGGCTCGTGTGACGTTTTAGGGCTATACAATGACGCGACGTACAACGTTTTGGCTCGTTTGACGTTTTAGGGCTATACAATGACGCCACGTACAACGCTTTGGCTTGTTTGGCGTTTTCGGGCTATACAATGACGCGACGTACAATGCTTTGGCTTGTTTGACGTTTTAGGGCTATACAATGACGCCACGTACAACGTTTTGGTTCATTTAACGTTTTAGGACTATACAATGACGCGACGAACAACGTTTTTGTTCCTTTGACGTTTTAGGGCTATACAATGACGCGACGTACAAGGTTTTGCATCTGACTATGTCAATTTGTGCGCTGATCATTTAGCTTTTGTTGTCTGATGAGATTTCGGGCGCCTCATCACTGATGAAGTCGTTTTTAATGTCCAACATAACTTCATCGTCCTCCTGAAGTAGTCTGTAATAGCATATTTTAAAAAAATTATTTATTTTATATATCTTGGTGTCGGATGTAAAAGAATGCATTATTTTCTAGATAGACAAGTCAGACAATACTAAAAAAATGTCAAACTCTCATGAAAAAATGACGAAAGTGAGATAATGTATTTCCAAAGCTACATGAATCCGTTGTATAAAATGTGTATCATGTTCAGTTACACCCGCACTTTTTGTAATTCAATGAGCATTGTCTTAAATTGAAAATCAAGAGGGTATAATTATACTCAAATTATGTGTAGATTTAGCTTAGCCATATTTAATTGTCTAAATAATGACGAAGGTTTTTTTCAACTTAGTATTTAGTATTTTGTTTTCCCCATAATTTACGTAAATAAAGACATGCAACAGTAAAACCATGTAATAACTGTGACGAAGAGATATTCGTATTTATTCCATAGTGTATCATCGTCGGTAGCCCAAGATTGAAACCCTCCAACACTCTCCACTCATCTCCCGTGGGTTAATTGAAACAATTTCATTCGTTTCGGGGTTGTCCTTTTATGATCCGACATTTAGAAGCTGTTATAACAACATTACTCAAATTTTCGATTGGTCGGTAGGATACAAAAATATAAATTTTAATATAAAAGCATGTTTATTATCATACTATTCAAACAAGGAAGTCTTTATTTTAAATAAGTGTCACTAAGATAAACAACTGTCTTTTTCTCTAAGAACAAGTGTACTAACTCTTTTATTTAAAAAAGATCACCCATTTAACTATAGATCAATATCTCTATTGAATGTCAATCTAAAACTCCTTTCGTACACTTTAGTTCAACGTTTGAAGAAAATTCTGCCAAAATTTATCAACGAAGACTAAACCAGTTATATTAAAAATAGATTTATAGGTTTTAATTTAAGACAGATGCAGGACATTATAGATTATTCAGAAATTTATAAGATAGAAGGGGCAATTATCTTTTTAGATCTTTCAAAAGCTTTTGATTCTTTAGAATGAGATTTTATGTTTTCAACACTAAAAGATTATGGGTTCAATGATTTTGTAATATGGGTGGAAACATTATATGATAAAATACAAACCTGTGTGATAAATAATGGATAGATATCTGTAGATTTTAAAAACACTAGAGGAAATAGTCAAGATATCCATAATTACCCTTTTATTTGTTATTTCCGTGGAAATTATGGTGTTAAGGCTCAGAGAAAATAAAGATATCAACGGCATAAAGGTAAAAATTGATGATAAAGCACACATTATTAAAATATCTCAATTAGCAGACGACACAACGTTATTTGTGAGTTCCAAAACTGATATAGCTTTAGCCATGAATGAAATAGAAATATTTGGGTCATTTTCAGGGTTAATTCTAAATAGAAATAAACCAGAGGGTATATGGATCGGTAAGTTGAAAAACTGTAAAAATACAATTGAATGGACACATTATATATGCGATTAAAGCATTAGGTACATAACGTTGGAATGGGAAACCGGATAAAGTTAAAAAATTAACTCTAATAAGGAAATAAGAAAAGTGGGGTTGAATATGGTTGATGTAAACAGTTATTTTAAATCGCTCAAAGTGTCATGGGTCAAAAGGCTGTTAAGTTCAGAAACATCAAATTGGAAAGTTATACCAAGAAAATATTTAGATAAATTTGGAGAAAAAAACTGGCTAATTTTTAAAATGAATATGGACAATGTCAAAACAATAAAACAAATGTATTGATATCCCAGAGTTCTATAGAGAAATAATAAACTGTTGGGTAGAATTTGGAGGTGGACAAGCAAAGACACCAACTAATCTTAGAGATAAGAAACCAAAATATTTTGGAAAATAAATATATAAAATTTAATAATAAAAGTTTAATTTATAAAAAACTGGATTGATAGCAACCTGTTGTATGTGAACGACATAATTGATGAAAATGGGAGGGTATTGCAAGATTAGTTGATATCAAAATTTAAAAAAAATATTTTTTTAGTGAATTTTGTAGACTGAAAAAGGCAATTCCTAAAGAGTGGTATGTTCCATTATAAGAAGAAAAATCTCTGAACACTACTATTAATATCAAAAAGGAAAATATTATTTCTGCTTGTGAGGTGATTAATATTGATACATTAGTTAACAAAGATTTTTACAATATTATCAAAAACAGGGTTTTCGTCAAACCTATAGGAATACATTTTTAGACAACTTACTTGGAAATCCAGGACTTTCATTATAAAACAGATACATATGGATTAATTTTTAAAATTTTGCTAAAAAACAGATTGAAAATATTTAGATGGAAACTATTACAATTTATTATTCCAACCAAATCACATCTGTTCAAATGGAAAATATCAGCGGATAGTTTATGTAATGTTTGTAAAGTAGAAGAAGATTATTATCGCTTTTTTATGTCATGTAAATATCTAGATATGTTTTGGAATAAAATTAATGATATGTTAAAAAAAATCCAATAAGCAATCTGCCGCAGTATAAAATTACATAGTGAAGAGTTTTTCATATTTGACATACAAATGTACGCAACACGGACCTTTAAACCAACTAATTGAAAAACCAAACCGTACATTTTTTGCATTTTTTATAATACCGAACCGTACACTTATCTTAAACCAAACACGTACACCAACTTTTAAACCCACTGATAAAAACTGAGATGACAAGCGATAATTTGCAGGAATCGTCAATGGTAGGATAGTGACAAAGGTAGGGAACATATTAATCTAAATGCAGAATCAATAAAAAGATGAAATATATCAAATAGGAACACAAAATCGAGGAAAACCACGCAAACATCTGTGAAAATGATCACCAACACCACCATCTCCCATGATTTTTTCATACCTGTTGTAATAATGGGCTTAACATTGAATGTGTTTTGACGCAAAACTATATCTAGAAAAAGACAAGTGTAATGCTTGGGTTATCAATTCATTTCTAGATAACAAAATTTTCAAAAAATGTGCCCACCTCTCGTGTCCTCACGTCCTTCCTAGCTAACCGGAAGTGAAACCAAACAACCGTTGTCGTACTCGATTGTACACAGTGTATATTGACATTTACAATTTACAAATCCTATTATGTATTGGAAGAAAAGACAAAGGAAATTGATGTTTATCTGTTATTTAAGAATGAATTTCAAAGAAATATGAAGGAAAATAAAATACTAGGAATTAATTCATTGTTCAAGAATATATTAAAATAAATGTGATAATATTGTATGTAATAGAATATATATGAAATTATAGGTAGATATATATCTAGTATAGCTTTATTTGTAATTATAGTTTTGAATATTTTCACAGGATAGTCAAATCAGAATTTCACAGGGATGCTTCGAAGGAACTTGGACTCTGAAGTAAAAATGTAACAAGATATATATTGAATAAAATCTGTGATATTGGTGTTAAAAAAAAATTCTAATCCAGTAGAATGTCATATAGGTGAAAATGATAAGTCCTCTAAACCCATTGGAGTCAATCAGATTAGTAACTTCATTAGGCATTTCTCTGTCATTTGACCCTCGGGTAATGAGTGGATGGTATCGGAGCCGTGGGATATCGACGATGATAGTGTAGATACATCGCGAACATTGCATTCTATTAAAATTACCTGTGCATTATTCCACTTTTTTTGGATAGTAGAGTAAAGATAACATTTACAACTGGCATTAGATCTAATCCATCCTGCTTCACATTGTGCTAAGATTGTTTAAGAACAAAAACACATAATTATAAATAACAGTCAAAACATGTGTGTACTAATGAGTTCGAATTGGCCGTGTATTCGGGTAGTCACGGCAAATGTAGACAACAATGAATATTCTACTGGAGTGAAATATCTTGGCTATTCCTGTACATGTAATTTGATAGGTTAATCAAGCCAGGGATATGAGTTCATGTCCCCGTGGTAGGGCCGCGGATATGGACATGTTTTTTTTTATATAAAATGGCGTCTCATCATTATCTGTTCCGACATTAATTTTTTTGTTTGTAAAAAAGGGACATAAATCGATCATTCTTATCCGGAAAAGCGTCACCGCTTGTGAGTGGTTTTTCTAATGCTTTTTTAATCGGAACACTCCATTAGAATAATATTGTTATTCGGGCTTATTAGGGGATATGGGTTCATGATCCCTGTCTGTTTCTATATCCCCTCGACGGCTCAGGAATATGAACCCGTATCCCCTGTGAAGATCCCGAATAACATATAGTATAAACAAACCATACTCTTACAGACATTAATATTACAATACCATATCTGGTAAACACTAACTGTATTTACATGTACATTCATAATGCAGTTCTTGGTAAACAACACCCGTTTCCACTGGTAGAGCTACAATACAATGCCTGGTAAATAACAACAGTATTTTCATATCAATATACTTGAAATGCCTGGTAAATAACAACTGTATTTTCATATCAATATACTTGAAATGCCTGGTAAATAACAACTGTATTTTCATATCAATATACTTGAAATGCCTGGTAAATAACAACTGTATTTTCATATCAATATACTTGCAATGCCTAGTCAATAACAACTGTATTTCATATCAATATACATGCAATGCCGGGTAAATAACAACTGCATATTCATATCAATATACTTGCAATGCCTAGTCAATAACAACTGTATTTTCATATCAATATACTTGAAATGCCTGGTAAATAACAACTGTATTTTCATATCAATATACTTGCAATGCCTGGTAGATAACAACTGTATTTACAGATTAATTAACAATATCATGCCTGGTAAACAAGACCTGTATTTACATATTAATTAACAATGTCATGCCTGGTAAGCAAGATCTGCATTCACAGATTAATTAACAATTTCATGCCTGGTAAACAAGACCTGTATTCACAGATTAATTAACAATATCATGCCTGGTAAACAAGACCTGTAATCACAGATTAATTAACAATTTCATGCCTGGTAAACAAGACCTGTATTTACATATTAATTAACAATGTCATGCCTGGTAAACAAGACCTGTTTTCACAGATTAATTAACAATATCATGCCTGGTAAACAAGACCTGTATTTACAGATTAATTAACAATGTCATGCCTGGTAAACATGACCTGTAGTTACAGATTAATCAACAATATCATGCCTGGTAAGCAAGACTTGTATCTACAAATGAATTAACAATGTCATGCCAGGTAACCAAGACCTGTATTTACAGATTAATTAACAATGGCATGCCTGGTAAACAAGACCTGTATTTACAGATTAACTAACAATGTCATGCCAGGTAAACAAGACCTGCATTTACATATTAATTAACAATTTCATGCCTGGTAAACAAGACCTGTATCTACAGATTAATTAACAATTTCATGCCTGGTAAACAAGACCTGTATTCAGAGATTAATTAACAATTTCATGCCTGGTAAACAAGACCTGTATTTACAGATTAATTAACAATGTCATGCCTGGTAAACAAGACCTGTATTTACATATTAATTAGCAATTTCATGCCTGGTAAACAAGACCTGTATTTAAAGATTAATTAACAATGTCATGCCTGGTAAACAAGACCTGTATTTACAGATTAATCAACAATATCATGCCTGGTAAACAAGACTTGTATCTACAAATGAATTAACAATGTCATGCCAGTTAACCAAGACCTGTATTTACAGATTAATTAACAATGTCATGCCTGTTAAACAAGACCTGTATTTACAGATTAATTAACAATGTCATGCCAGGTAAACAAGACCTGCATTTACATATTAATTAACAATGTCATGCCAGGTAACCAAGACCTGTATTTACAGATTAATTAACAATGTCATGCCAGGTAACCAAGACCTGTATTTACAGATTAATTAACAATGTCATGCCAGGTAACCAAGACCTGTATTTACATATTAATTAACAATGTCATGCCAGGTAAACAAGACCTGTATTTACAGATTAATTAACAATGCCATGCCAGGTAACCAAGACCTGTATTTAAAGATTAATTAACAATGTCATGCCTGGTAAACAAGACCTGTATTTACAGATTAATTAACAATGTCATGCCAGGTAAACAAGACCTGCATTTACATATTAATTAACAATTTCATGCCTGGTAAACAAGACCTGTATTTACAGATTAATTAACAATGTCATGCCAGGTAAACAAGACCTGCATTTACATATTAATTAACAATTTCATGCCTGGTAAACAAGACCTGTATCTACAGATTAATTAACAATTTCATGCCTGGTAAACAAGACCTGTATTAACAGATTAATTAACAATGTCATGCCTGGAAAACAAGACCTGTATTTACATATTAATTAGCAATTTCATGCCTGGTAAACAAGACCTGTATTTACAGATTAATTAACAATGTCATGCCTGGTAGACAAGACCTGTATTTACAGATTAATTAACAATGTCATGCCTGGTAGATAAGACCTGTATTTACAGATTAATTAACAATTTCATGCCTGGTAAATAAGACCTGTATTTACAGATTAAATAACAATGTCATGCCTGGTAAACAAGACCTGTATTTACAGATGAATTAACAATCAATCAATCACCTTTTATTCTCAATAACCATATACATCGTACAGAGAGAAGACATACATATACAGTATCAAATAGAAAATAGATATAAGCATATATACAGTATATACAACGGAGACATGGGTGTGAGACAGCCTAGAGAACAAAAGATTTATCTATATTTCGTATAAATTTACATAATTTTTCAAAATTTTATTTTTGATAAGAACTCATGGTTTATTTGAATATAAGAATATTTGATCTTTCTCGTAAATTTGCAACAATGAATCTATTTCTAAAGTTTGAAGAATGTTCACATTCCATTATGTAATGGTATTCATCTCCAATAGTTATATTGTCATATTTTGTACATATTCTATTGACACGGTCGATTTTATTCCACCGGCCAGTTTCTATAGGTAATTTATGGTTGGTAGTTCTGAATTTGCATAGGGTATGAAATCTTTGTCTTCTAAAATACTTAAGTAGTTTTCAAATTCGAAATTTTCTTTAAATATTCTATAATTCAATGCTTTTGGAGAGTGTTCTATTTAATTTGGGAGTACTAGCCCTGCTTAAATTGATCATGTAGGCGTAATTTGATAGTCGAAATTAACCAATTAGAATTTGGAATATCTTGATTTATCCAAATACTAGAGTAGCCTGTTTCATCGAAAAGTTCTTTTAAATATGTAATCCAGACGAAGTGAACATTTTCTTCAATAGAAAGCGTGTATAAAGGTTTATATGATAAGTATGAGAGTTTTGTTTCTTTCCCCAATAAAAGTCTGGCCCAAAATGACACCATCCTTATTTTTATATCAATTTCGAGAAGAAATCGTCCCAGTTCCCCATAAATCATATAATTTGGTGTCGATGATTTTAATTTCAATAGTAATTTACATATTCGTAATTGTATTTTTTCTAGGCAATCAATATTTTTGCTAAATCCCCAAATCTCTGACCCATAAAGAAGCATAAGTTTCACCATTTTTCACCAAAAACAGATCCAAAATCTACAAATAAAAAACAAAGAGGTGTATAAAATATTATTAGAATCTCAATTAAAAGAAAAACCCATAGCTTATACTAAATGGGGAAAATGTTTAAAGGACAGAATGCATACTTTAACATGTATAACACAAACTTTATTTTTCACTTTTAATTATTTAGAGTTAAATAAATTAAAAATCTTTAAATGGAAACTTATTCACTTCATATTACCATGCAAAGAATTGTTAAAACAATGGAGAATAGTAAATAATAGTGACTGTGTGGTATGTACAGAAAAAGAAAATTACAAACATTTTTACTTTGATTGTAAATATAACAAAAAATATTGGCAAGAGGTGGAAAAAAATGAGATCATGTTTTTAACCTGGAAACTCTGGTTTTTGGCTACAAAATATATGACCAGGCATATTTTGATCATAACCTGCTTATAACCTTAATATTTTTTTCTATATATAAAGCCTATTATATTTCAAATCAAAAACAAAAAAAAAGTAGATAGATTTAAAATTTTTAAGGAGGAGGTAAATAATGTGTTCGATACAAATATTTTTAGACAAGTCAAAACAGGTAATTTCATAAGCAAAGCACATGTATACCTAAACAGCTGATATATCACACGACTTCAGAATTCTTGTAATGTCACGTGATTTCACATGTGGAGAAAAAAAAATCAATAATATGAAACTTGTCTTCTTCATTTATATTGTAGTAAACTCAATACATGTCACAAATAAAACATTTTACAGCGGACAGAAATAATCCTTTCACTCATAGATATCATATTCTAACAATTAGAAAATAAAGCGAACTACAATCAAAATATGAAAAAGCAACACCGCAATCGTGCATGTAGTGATGTAATCCAGCATGAACAAGTAACCTATCGACCGTGATCGGTTTGAAAGTGTCAAATATCCGGATATTATCAACAAAAAGCATGTGAAATCACCATAGACAGCTATTATATGTTTATTACATGTCAGAATTACAATATGTACTGGATATTAACTGTATAAGTGTACTAACAACATTTATTTTGAACTAAACTTCACTAAATAGCAAATCCCTTGCTATTTAGTGATTAACAACTAGGGATACTAGGTAAAAGCTGTATACCTAGTGAATTGTTAACAGCAATTAGTGTAATAAAATTATCTGTGATTAAAAAAAAAAAGTTCGAGTTGGCATTCAACAGATAAGTTATGAGTGCGTCCTCTTTTTGAAACTTCATACATAACCTGTTTTGCCTTTTCTGCTTGCTTTGTGATTGCTTTATTGAAATTACCAGTTCTGTTTAAAAGTATTACGAGGTAATTAAATTCGTTTACAATTTCTATTTCAGATCCATTTAATGAAAACTGTATATCTTCAAGAGGCCGTCCTCTAGAAAAAATGAAAATTTTAGTTTTTTCTACATTTACTTTTAGTTTCCATTTTTGCAGTATTCTCCAAAAACGTTCAATTGAGCTTGTAGATCTTCGCGTGATTCAACCACAATAACAGTATCGTCTGCATACAATAGAACGAAAGGTTTCAAATAAATATTTTAATTTTCTTCAATTTTTTCTGAAATTGTTTTAAGACCTGGTAGGTTTTCCTTTTCCAAGAAGCTTTGTAAATCGTTTAAGAACAATGCAAACAGAAAAGGGGACAGATTTTTCACCTTGTCTTACTCCCATATCACCAGAAAGGTAATCTGATTTACAATTATTATAACTTATACAAGATTCAACAGCATTATACATGTTTAAAATAACATTGTACATTTTCCCGTTTATATTATTTAATATAAGTTTATACCACAGTGCTTCCCTCCAGACAGTGTCAAATGCCTTCTCAAAGTCGACAAAAGCACAAAATAATTTCTTCTTTTTACTTTTTAAAATTTCGAAAAATGAAAATAATGTAAAAATACTGTCTGTAGTCGAGTATGATTTCCTAAATCCGAATTGGTTTTCCTCTAACAAAAAAACTTCTGAGAACACCCGTAGTCTTTCATTTAAAATAGCAGTAAACAGTTTGCCAAGACAACTAGGAATTGTAATTGCACGGAAGTTTTTGTGATCTAAAGGATTCCCTTTATTCTTATATATCGGTATACTACTCCCTATCAGCCAAATATCTGGTAAAAAGCCTGTTTCAAAAATTAAATTAAATATCTTCTCGTAAGCAATGTCTTGCCTGGTAAACAAGACCTGTATTTACAGATTAATTAACAATGTCATACAAGCAAGGGGGTCAGACCTATAATCCGACAGCCCGATAGTCCGACGGTCCAGTAGTCCGACAGTCCGGTAGTCCGACAGTCCGATGGTCCGACAAACTAAGTACATGTACATTTAATAGCTATTCTATGAAAATAAAATATATGTTCTTTATGAGAAATGTTCGCTTAGTCAAGTTGTGTGTGTGAAAGCAAGATCAGTCGTCAAACTGGCGCTACAAGATTCTTATTGTGGTTTACTAATGCATATATTAAAAACTAGTGTTGAGAGATTCTTATAAGGTTTACTGAAGCATATCTTAAACATATTTTCATCAAATTAATTTCCAAAGCAATTACTTTAGAGAATTAAAGAAAACAGGTTCGAATATATTGTATAGCTAGCACTATAAAAATCCAACTCAACGTACTTGTCTAGTACACGATAAGGGTAATAACAAAATTACCGAACTCCGAACAATCTTACAAAGGGAAAGTCAAAACTCATAAGTATATAAACAGACAAAATCAGTCAACAACCGGAAAACTGTGAAAATCGTAATGACCCTGACTTGGTACAGGCATTTCTAAAGAAATGGTGGGTTGAATCAGATTTTAAAGCGCCAAACCTCCCGCTTTCATTACGGCTCAAAGGTTCCGGCTGTCACTATAACAGTATTTATAACAATACTGGAACAAAATAGGTAAAATAGCTGTCAAAGCAGTACCAAATTCAGTGAAGTAAATGTCAAAAACAATTTTACGTCACACAATGATAAAAAAAAAAATTTTTTTACATTTTTGTTGATTTCCTTATCTTTATACATTTTCACTATATGAAAATTCATCGTTTATTATCGTCTCTGCAGAGACGGAATATATTTCGACAAGATCTTGGTATCGGAATATAAATACAAAGCGGACCGCATCGGATCATCATCTCATTGACAATTTACTTGTTCTCCCCATGATATAACTGAAAAATTACTGAGTTGGTGTTAAACAACAATCACTCGCTCACTCAGTCCGAAACAAATTGCCTGCTACATCGGCTCTGTCGGAAAAATTAATAATTTAACGGCGAAGAAGACGGAAAGATTTAATTTGATCCAAAATACCCCCTCGAAAATCGTATAAGTTTTCTATTTATTCTTTTAAGTGAATGAAACAATTCCGTCATACAAGTACAAATTCAAACAAATGTTCAAGAAAATTGGTCAAGCTAAAGTTCTAGATCTTTAGATGTATTCCCACGAATTTTTACTTTGTTGCTGTTCTTACTTGAACGTTGAAAGTGAAAAACAAACACATCTCTGTCGGACTATCGGGATGTCGGACTAACGGGCTGTCGGATTATAGCTACGCTCCCGTAAACAAGACCTGTATTCACCTGGTAAA
Organism: Bathymodiolus septemdierum; assembly: GCA_963383655.1. Classification (NCBI taxonomy): domain Eukaryota; kingdom Metazoa; phylum Mollusca; class Bivalvia; order Mytilida; family Modiolidae; genus Bathymodiolus; species Bathymodiolus septemdierum. Next base: position 47,093,866 of record OY726522.1, read on the forward strand.
CTTTACAATGTAATGACTGTTAAACAAGAACTATAATAACACGTAAATTGACAATGCAATTTCTAGCAAACAACAACAGCTTTTACATGTACATTTACAATGCAATGCCTGGTAAATAACAAAAGTATTTACATTTAATTTTCCAATGCAATGCCTGGTAAATAAAAACTGTATTTACAGTTAAAATAACAACACACTCCTTAGTAAATAACAACTGTGTTCACATATGAATTTACAATGCAATGCCTGGTATTTTTATATTGCCATCTAAAGTTACAGTACCAAGAAAGCGAAAGCAGTATTGACAGATAGAGTTACTGCACCTGGGATATAAAACTTGCATTGGCAACTAATGTTGCAGTACCTAAGAAGCATATGTCGTATCGACGGTTAGAGTTACAGCACGTCAGGTTCAACAATTGTATCGCCAGCTCAAGTTTTAGTAACTGGAATACAATAATGATATTGACAGGTAGATTTACAGTACTTGTGATACAACAATTATATCGACAGCTAGAGTTACAGTACCTGTGATACAACAAATGTATCTACAGCTAGAGTTACAGTACCTGTGAAACAACAATTGTATCGACAGCTAATGTTACAGTACCTGTGATACAGCAATTGTATCGACAGCTAGAGTTACAGTACCAGTTATACAACAATTGTATCGACAGCTAGAGTTATAGTACCTGTGATACAACAACTGTATCTACAGCTAGAATCCCAGTACCTGTGATACAGCAATTGTATCGACAGCTAATATTACATTACCAGTGATACAATAATTGTATCGACAGCTAGAGCTACAGTACCTGTGATACAACAAATATATCTACAGCTGGTATTATAGTTCCTGTGATACAACAATTGTATCTACAGCTAGTGTTACAGTACCAGTGATACAGCATTTATACCGACAGCTAGTGGTACAGTACCAGTGATACAACAATTGTATCGACACTTAGAGTTACAGTACCTGTGATACAACAATTGTATCTACCGCTAGTGATATGGTTCCTGTGATACAACAATTGTATCTAGAGTTAGAGCTACAGTACCAGTGATACAACAATTGCATCGACAGCTAATGTTATAGTTCCTGTGATATAGCAATTGTATCTACGGCTAGAACTACAGTACCAGTGATACAATATTTATACCGACAGCTAGTGGTACAGTACCAGTGATACATCAATTGTATCGACAGCTAGAGTTACAGTACCTGTCATACAACAATTGTATCTACCGCTAGTGTTATGGGTCCTGTGATACAACAATTGTATCTACAGCTAGAACTACAGTACCAGTTATACAACAATTGTATCGACAGCTAGAGTTACAGTACCTGTAATACAACAATTGTATCGACAGCTAATGTTACAGTACCAGTGATACAACAACTGTATCTACAGCTAGAATTCCAGTACCTGTGATACAGCAATTGTATCGACAGCTAATATTACATTACCAGCTAGAACTACAGTACCAATGATACAATATTTATACCGACAGCTAGTGGTACAGTACCAGTGAAACAACAATGGTATCTACAGCTAGAGCTACAGTACCAGTGATACAACAATTGCATCGACAGCTAATGTTATAGTTCCTGTGATACAACAGTTGTATCTACAGCTAGAACTACAGTGCCAGTGCTACAATATTAAACCGACAGTTAGTGTTACAGTACCAGTCATACAACAATTGTATCGACAGCTAGAGTTACAGTACATGCGATACAACAATTGTATTGACAGCTAATGTTACAGTGCCAGTGATACAACAATTGTATCGACTGCTAGTGTTACAGTACCTGTGATACAACAATTGTATTGACAGCTATTGTTATAGTTTCTGTGATACAACAATTATATCGACAGCTAGAGCTACAGTACCTAGGTTACAACAATTGTATTGACAGCTAGAGTTACAGTCCCTGTGATACAGCAATTGTATCGAAAGCTAATGTTATAGTTCCTGTTATACAGCCTTTGTATCTGCAGCTGGAGTTACAGTACCAGGGAAACAACAATTCAGAGTAGTGTATTTAAACATATGAATATTCTACGTAGATTGAAGTACCGTCTTAGTCGAACTAATTTAGATAAACTATATGTTGTGTATATTAGACCACTTTTTGAATATGCCTGTGAACTATGGGGTAACTGTTGGATTGGAAATTTACAAAAACTGGAACAACTTCAACTGGAAGCTGCCAGGATTGTTACAGCTTACTTATTTTCACAAAACTGAAATTTTATATATAGAGACAGGCTGGGAATTATTATCTGTGAGACGGAAGAGAAGGAAACTTCAACTTTGTTATAATATTGTTAATTAAAATACTCCTAATTATCTTTGTACATTGATTCCCCCCACTATGCAAAGTACATCAGTGTATCCATTGAGAAATGAGAATGATATTATTTTACCTTTCTTTAGACTGTCTTCAACTAAAGATTCTTTTATCCCCTCCACAATAAAAATGTGGAATAGTTTAAATAACGCTATTCGAAACGTTGATACTTTATCAAGTTTTAAATCAGAATTAAAGAAAATTGATAAAACTGCAAATCATGCTGTTCCTAAGCATTATTTTTATGGAAATTGAATATTATTTTATCCCAGCTAAGAAGCTTAGCTTCGTTTTTAAATTATGATTTATTTCGAGTAGGGATTGTATCTGACCTATCTTGTCGATGTGGTGCTGCCCTTGAAAATTTGAAACATTTCTTTTTGGATTGTCCAATATACTTACAAGCCAGAACTACATTGATAGAAAATATCAACATGGTTACAACCTGCTATATTCTAAATATCAAATGTCTGACATGTGGCAATGTAAATTTAACTTATCAAGAAAATTGTATTATATTTAAACATGTTTTTGATTATATTAAATGTTCAAAAAGATTCCTTATCGTATAGCTAAAATTTAATTGGGTGAACATGCACATCACATAAATCCATCTTAATTTAATTTTTTCTTCTGTTTATGAATATTCATCATTGATTCGTTATTAGTGCTAAATATAGTAATTGCATGCCATTTGTGTACTTATTTATTGTAACAAATTGTAATTTGGAGAAGACTTCATAAGTTTGTTTAACTTGTGTCTTATCCATTTTGTCTATTTAATTGGCAAATAAAACTAAACTAAACAACAATTGCATCTACAGCTAATGTTACAGTTCCTGGGATACAACAATTGTATCAACAGCTAGAGTTACGTACTGTGATACAACAATTGTATCTACAGCTAATGTTACAGTACCTGTGAGACGACAATTGTATCTACAGCTAGAGTTACAGTACTTGTGATGCAACATTTGTATCGACAGCTAGAGTTACAGTACCTGTGATACAACAATTGTATCTACAGCTAGAGTTACAGTACTTGTGATACAACAATTGTATCGACAGCTAGATTTACAGTACCTGTGATACAACAATTGTATCTACAGCTAGAGTTACAGTACTTGTGATACAACAATTGTATCGACAGCTAGATTTACAGTACCAGCTATACAACAATTGTATCGACAGCTAGAGCTACAGTACCTGTGATACAACATTTGTATCAACAGCTAGCTATATATAGAGTTACAGTACTTGTGATGCAACATTTGTCTCGACAGCTAGAGTTACAGTACCTGTGATACAATAATTGTATCTACAGCTAGAGTTACAGTACTTGTGATACAACATTTGTATCGACAGCTAAAGTTACGGTACTAGTTATACAACAATTGTATCGACAGTTAGAGCTACAGTACCTGTGATACAACAACTGTATCTACAGCTAGTGGTACAGTACCTGTGATACAAGATTTGTATTGACAGCTAGAGTTACGGTACCAGTCATACAACAATTGTATCTACAGCTAGAATTACAGTGCCAGTGATACAACAATTGTATCTACAACTAGAGTTACAGTGCCAGTGACACAACAATTGTATTGACAACTAGAGTTACAGTACATGTGATACAACAATTGTATCGACAACTAGAGCTACAGTACATGTGATACAACAATTGTATCGACAACTAGAGATACAGTACCCGTGATAAAACAATTGTATCGACAACTAGAGTTACAGTACCTGTGATACAACAATTGTATCGACAACTAGAGTTACAGTACATGTGATACAACAATTGTATCGACAGCTAGAGTTACAGTACCAGCTATACAACAATTGTATCGACAGCTAGAGCTACAGTACCTGTGATACAACATTTGTATCAACAGCTAGCTATATATAGAGTTACAGTACTTGTGATGCAACATTTGTATCGACAGCTAGAGTTTGAGTACCTGTGATACAACAATTGTATCTACAGCTAGAGTTACAGTACTTGTGATACAACATTTGTATCGACAGCTAAAGTTACGGTACTAGTTATGCAACAATTGTATCGACAGTTAGAGCTACAGTACCTGTGATACAACAGCTGTATCTACAGCTAGAGTTACAGTACCTGTGATACAAGATTTGTATTGACAGCTAGAGTTACGGTACCAGTCATACAACAATTGTATCTACAGCTAGAATTACAGTGCCAGTGATACAACAATTGTATCTACAACTAGAGTTACAGTGCCAGTGACACAACAATTGTATTGACAACTAGAGTTACAGTACATGTGATACAACAATTGTATCGACAACTAGAGCTACAGTACATGTGATACAACAATTGTATCGACAACTAGAGATACAGTACCCGTGATAAAACAATTGTATCGACAACTAGAGTTACAGTACCTGTGATACAACAATTGTATCGACAACTAGAGTTACAGTACATGTGATACAACAATTGTATCGACAACTAGAGTTACAGTACATGTGATACAACAATTGTATCGACAACTAGAGTTACAGTACCTGTGATACAACAATTGTATCGACAACTAGAGTTACAGTACCTGTGATACAACAATTGTATCGACAACTAGAGTTACAGTACCTGTGATACAACAATTGTATCGACAGCTAGAGTTACAGTACCTGTGATACAACATGTGTATCTACAACTAGAGTTACAGTACCTGTGATACAACAATTGTATCGACAACTGGAGTTACAGTACCTGTGATACAACATGTGTATCGACAACTAGAGTTACAGTACCTGTGATACAACATGTGTATCGACAACTAGAGTTACAGTACCTGTGATACAACATGTGTATCGACAACTAGAGTTACAGTACCTGTGATGAACCATTGTAATGACAACTAATTACCGTTCCTGCTTTATATTTATTGTATTGACAACTACAGTTACAGTACCTGGAATACAGCAGCTATAATGACAACTAGGCTTGCACAATCCTGGACGTGTTTCCCCACATCCATCATCACAGACTTGTGTCTTATCCTGGCAGTTTGAATTTGGGTACGATATTGTGTTACAACCGTTATCAACAACTCCTACAATTTATAGTTCTGTCATGTAGTAATATACATTTGTATTGCAGATATTTAGAAGAAATATTTTGCATCTGTAGAAAAGAATATAGATAAACAAAGGAAAAATGAAAAAGAAACATTTTTGCACAAACCACCAAATATATTACCATTTGAAAGTACAGTCAAGCCTGCATTAAATGGACCCTCTATATAACAAATCACTATCTATAAAGGGCAGTCTCATTTTGTCAATTAATGAATAGTGTAAATACTGTATATTAAGGACATAGCCGCTCATAAAGGCTCCATTTTCAGGTTCCTTTGAGTGATCTTTATGTACAGGTTTGGCTGTATATGAACATGGTGTTTGCAAACTGGTGATCCCCTTAGTATAACATGTATCACAATATGGAGTATGTTACTACTTTGAAACCGATATTCCAGAACTTGTGGTGTCTATTATCATTTCCTTGAAGTCGTCACTTCGGAAGTTTTGCGGTCACCACCATAACTTGGTTAACCGTTACGGAATATCTGTATCACAAATTACCATAGATATGTTCCATTTGTCGTAATCACAATATGCTCCTTTCCTCATTCATGACTTATCACTGGATTTGTAATAAGAGAAAAACGATGGGTGCCACATATGGAGCAGGAACTACTTAACCTTCCGCATCATCTGTGTTTACCCCGGTATTAAGTGAAGTTCGTTTTTGCTTGATCTTTAATTTTCTATGTAATGGTTTGTAGATCATTATTTGTTCTTTTTCTCATGGCCATTGTATTGTTTGTAGATCATTATTTGTTCTTTTTCTCGTGGCCATTGTATTGTTTGTAGATCATTATTCGTTCTTTTTCTCGTGGCCATTACATTGTTTGTAGATCATTATTTGTTCTTTTTTTCATGGCCATTGTATTGTTTGTAGATCATTATTTGTTCTTTTTTTCATGGCCATTGTATTGTTTGTAGATGATTATTTGTTCTTTTTCGCATGGCCATTGTATGATTTGTAGATCATTATTTGTTCTTTCTCTCATGGCCATTGTATTGTTTGTAGATCATTATTTGTTCTTTTTCTCATGGTCATTGTATTGTTTGTAGATGATTATTTGTTCTTTTTCTCATGACCATTGTATTGTTTGTAGATCATTATTTGTTCTTTTTCTCATGGCCTTTGTATGGCTTGTAGATCATTATTTGTTCTTTTTCTCGTGGCCATTACATTGTTTGTAGATCATTATTTGTTCTTTCTCTCATGGTTATTGTATTGTTTGCAGATCATTATTTGTTCTTTTTCTCATGGTCATTGTATTGTTTGTAGATGATTATTTGTTCTTTTTCTCATGACCATTGTATGGTTTGTAGATCATTATTTGTTCTTTCTCTCATGGCCATTGTATTGTTTGTAGATCATTATTTGTTCTTTTTATCATGGCCATTGTATTGTTTGTAGATCATTATTTGTTCTTTTTCTCATGGCCATTACATTGTTTGTAGATCATTATTTGTTCTTTTTCTCATGGCCATTGTATTGTTTGTAGATGATTATTTGTTCTTTTTCTCATGGTCATTGTATTGTTTGTAGATGATTATTTGTTCTTTTTCTCATGGCCATTGTATTGTTTGTAGATGATTATTTGTTCTTTCTCTCATGGCCATTGTATTGTTTGTAGATCATTATTTGTTCTTTTTCTCATGGTCATTGTATTGTTTGTAGATGATTATTTGTTCTTTTTCTCATGACCATTGTATTGTTTGTAGATCATTATTTGTTCTTTTTCTCATGGCCTTTGTATGGCTTGTAGATCATTATTTGTTCTTTTTCTCGTGGCCATTACATTGTTTGTAGATCATTATTTGTTCTTTCTCTCATGGTTATTGTATTGTTTGCAGATCATTATTTGTTCTTTTTCTCATGGTCATTGTATTGTTTGTAGATGATTATTTGTTCTTTTTCTCATGACCATTGTATGGTTTGTAGATCATTATTTGTTCTTTCTCTCATGGCCATTGTATTGTTTGTAGATCATTATTTGTTCTTTTTATCATGGCCATTGTATTGTTTGTAGATCATTATTTGTTCTTTTTCTCATGGCCATTACATTGTTTGTAGATCATTATTTGTTCTTTTTCTCATGGCCATTGTATTGTTTGTAGATGATTATTTGTTCTTTTTCTCATGGTCATTGTATTGTTTGTAGATGATTATTTGTTCTTTTTCTCATGGCCATTGTATTGTTTGTAGATGATTATTTGTTCTTTCTCTCATGGCCATTGTATTGTTTGTAGATCATTATTTGTTCTTTTTCTCATGGCCATTGTATTGTTTGTAGATCATTATTTGTTCTTTCTCTCATGGCCATTACATTGTTTGTAGATCATTATTTGTTCTTTCTCTCATGGCCACTACATTGTTTGTAGATCATTATTTGTTCTTTTTCTCATGGCCATTGTATTGTTTGTAGATCATTATTTGTTCTTTTTCTCATGGCCATTGTATTGTCTGTAGATCATTATTTGTTCTTTTTCTCATGGCCATTGTATTGTTTGTAGATCATTATTTGTTCTTTTTCTCAAGGCCATTGTATTGTTTGTAGATCATTATTTGTTCTTTTTCTCGTGGCCATTGTATTGTTTGTAGATCATTATTTGTTCTTTTTCTCATGGCCATTGTATTGTTTGTAGATCATTATTTGTTCTTTCTCTCATGGCCATTATATTGTTTGTAGATCATTATTTGTTCTTTTTCTCATGACCATTGTATTGTTTGTAGATCATTATTTGTTCTTTTTCTCATGGCCATTGTATTGTTTGTATATCATTATTTGTTCTTTTTCTCATGGCCATTGTATTGTTTGTAGATCATTATTTGTTCTTTTTCTCATGGCCATTGTATTGTTTGTGGATCATTATTTGTTCTTTTTCTCATGGTCATTGTATTGTTTGTAGATGATTATTTGTTATTTTTCTCATGGCCATTGTATGGTTTGTAGATCATTATTTGTTCTTTTTCTCATGGCCTTTGTATGGCTTGTAGATCATTATTTGTTCTTTTTCTCATGGCCATTGTATTGTTTGTAGATCATTATTTGTTATTTTTCTCATGGCCATTGTATTGTTTGTATATCATTATTTGTTCTTTTTCTCATGGCCATTGTATTGTTTGTAGATCATTATTTGTTCTTTTTCTCGTGGCCATTACATTGTTTGTAGATCATTATTTGTTCTTTTTCTCATGGCCATTGTATTGTTTGTAGATCATTATTTGTTCTTTTTCTCGTGGCCATTACATTGTTTGTAGATCATTATTTGTTCTTTTTCTCATGGTCATTGTATTGTTTGTATATCATTATTTGTTCTTTTTCTCATGGCCATTGTATTGTTTGTAGATCATTATTTGTTCTTTTTCTCGTGGCCATTACATTGTTTGTAGATCATTATTTGTTCTTTTTCTCATGGTCATTGTATTGTTTGTAGATCATTATTTGTTCTTTTTCTCATGGCCTTTGTATGGCTTGTAGATCATTATTTGTTCTTTTTCTCGTGGCCATTACATTGTTTGTAGATCATTATTTGTTCTTTCTCTCATGGTTATTGTATTGTTTGCAGATCATTATTTGTTCTTTTTCTCATGGTCATTGTATTGTTTGTAGATGATTATTTGTTCTTTTTCTCATGACCATTGTATGGTTTGTAGATCATTATTTGTTCTTTCTCTCATGGCCATTGTATTGTTTGTAGATCATTATTTGTTCTTTTTATCATGGCCATTGTATTGTTTGTAGATCATTATTTGTTCTTTTTCTCATGGCCATTACATTGTTTGTAGATCATTATTTGTTCTTTTTCTCATGGCCATTGTATTGTTTGTAGATGATTATTTGTTCTTTTTCTCATGGTCATTGTATTGTTTGTAGATGATTATTTGTTCTTTTTCTCATGGCCATTGTATTGTTTGTAGATGATTATTTGTTCTTTCTCTCATGGCCATTGTATTGTTTGTAGATCATTATTTGTTCTTTTTCTCATGGCCATTGTATTGTTTGTAGATCATTATTTGTTCTTTCTCTCATGGCCATTACATTGTTTGTAGATCATTATTTGTTCTTTCTCTCATGGCCACTACATTGTTTGTAGATCATTATTTGTTCTTTTTCTCATGGCCATTGTATTGTTTGTAGATCATTATTTGTTCTTTTTCTCATGGCCATTGTATTGTCTGTAGATCATTATTTGTTCTTTTTCTCATGGCCATTGTATTGTTTGTAGATCATTATTTGTTCTTTTTCTCAAGGCCATTGTATTGTTTGTAGATCATTATTTGTTCTTTTTCTCGTGGCCATTGTATTGTTTGTAGATCATTATTTGTTCTTTTTCTCATGGCCATTGTATTGTTTGTAGATCATTATTTGTTCTTTCTCTCATGGCCATTATATTGTTTGTAGATCATTATTTGTTCTTTTTCTCATGACCATTGTATTGTTTGTAGATCATTATTTGTTCTTTTTCTCATGGCCATTGTATTGTTTGTATATCATTATTTGTTCTTTTTCTCATGGCCATTGTATTGTTTGTAGATCATTATTTGTTCTTTTTCTCATGGCCATTGTATTGTTTGTGGATCATTATTTGTTCTTTTTCTCATGGTCATTGTATTGTTTGTAGATGATTATTTGTTATTTTTCTCATGGCCATTGTATGGTTTGTAGATCATTATTTGTTCTTTTTCTCATGGCCTTTGTATGGCTTGTAGATCATTATTTGTTCTTTTTCTCATGGCCATTGTATTGTTTGTAGATCATTATTTGTTATTTTTCTCATGGCCATTGTATTGTTTGTATATCATTATTTGTTCTTTTTCTCATGGCCATTGTATTGTTTGTAGATCATTATTTGTTCTTTTTCTCGTGGCCATTACATTGTTTGTAGATCATTATTTGTTCTTTTTCTCATGGCCATTGTATTGTTTGTAGATCATTATTTGTTCTTTTTCTCGTGGCCATTACATTGTTTGTAGATCATTATTTGTTCTTTTTCTCATGGTCATTGTATTGTTTGTATATCATTATTTGTTCTTTTTCTCATGGCCATTGTATTGTTTGTAGATCATTATTTGTTCTTTTTCTCGTGGCCATTACATTGTTTGTAGATCATTATTTGTTCTTTTTCTCATGGTCATTGTATTGTTTGTAGATCATTATTTGTTCTTTTTCTCATGGCCATTGTATTGTTTGTAGATCATTATTTGTTCTTTTTCTCATGGCCATTGTATTGTTTGTAGATCATTATTTGTTCTTTTTCTCATGGCCATTGTATTGTTTGTAGATCATTATTTGTTCTTTTTCTCGTGGCCATTACATTGTTTGTAGATCATTATTTGTTCTTTTTCTCATGGCCATTGTATTGTTTGTAGATCATTATTTGTTCTTTTTCTCATGGCTATTGTATTGTTTGTAGATCATTATTTGTTCTTTTTCTCATGGCCATTGTATTGTTTGTAGATCATTATTTGTTCTTTTTCTCATGGTCATTGTATTGTTTGTAGATGATTACTTGTTCTTTTTCTCATGGCCATTGTGTGGTTTGTAGATTATTATTCATTCTTTTTCTCATGGCCATTGTATTGTTTGTCGAGTTGCGACTTCTGATTACCCCTATGGTATCTTCAAAACATTTCTTAATGCTCATCCGACATACATATAATTACTAATATATATATATATATGCCCACAAAATAAAGTTCCACAGCGCTAAATGAGATATCACTTAAAAGAGGGCTTCTTATTTTTTTAATGTAGGACATAACAAGAGGAATTGGTATAAATCTTCTACTTCATTACAGTCACATAGAGAGCATTTGATACTGTTTTTTAAACTAGTTTTGTTTAGCAAATTATTTGAATACAGCGAATTTGTTCGACAGAGAGGTTTAAGTCTAGATCCCTCAAAATCTCTCATATCTTCTAGATAGGGTTGTTACCCTTTGTGTCTATAGAAGGTAATTTAGTCACGAAGAGAATCTTTACTCATGATTTCTTTTCTTAGTTTTGTGGAGGAGAACTGACCCATAAAAACAATAAACTTTTCTTTGTTAAAGTCGTTTACATTGTACACATAGTCAAATTCTACTGATTCAAAAACGGTCTTCAAAGCAGGTAAGTAAACCCAAGCATGAGCGGAAAGAGTGTGCATCTCATGAAAAACTATCTTGCAGAGTCTATTATTTGGTAAGTTATTTATATAAGAGAAATATGAGGCTCTCTGTCTATTCAAAAGTCGTTGATAGGTTCCCACCCAATCTCGATAGGAAGAGTCGCTTTAGACATATTCACCTTTGTTTTCATTATGATCTTCGCTGCTCGAAATTGTATGCTACTTAGTAAATCTTCGTTAACTTTAGAGGATGTAAGCCAAGCTCCACAACAATGTGGAATTGAAGGTCAGAGAACTGAATTCTATAGAGCCTCTCCGAACTCAACACGATTAAAATTTCCGTGTTCAGCAAGGATACGGAACATGAAATTAATCTTATTATCCATATTATCTTTGATATACGTTTGGACATGATCATTTGATTTCAGGGTTCTTGTTACATATACACCCAAATATTTATATTCGTTTTTTTCGTGGATACAGTTATCACCTAATTTCCATACTTTTTCTCTGCCGACTACCATTACCTTAGATTTAGTGTCTAATATTGTATTAAGTTATTGCTCTGAGTTGCCAATCAAAGTAACATCATCGGCAAAGAGCAGCGAATTAATTAATTGGTTTGAAACTTGAACACCAATACCCGCATTATATAAAGAAAAATTGGAATATTTGAAATGTGAGAAATATATATACAATCAAAATAACTGTTGTGAAATGTATTCGTACCTTGACAAACATTCGTCAAGAAAACAAAGCTCATGGTATACAGAATAAATCTCAACATCTTCATGTTTTCGCTCCTTTTGTTCCTATAGCGTCTTATTATCTGTATAAATTATGAAAAACATACATATATAATCAGATTATGGAAATGTGCTTAATAATGCAATCGATTATGGATCTTGGCGAGGTGATCTCGATACAACATTGAGATATTAAAAAAGTGTTGATACAATGATCATGACTTGTGGCATATCGAGATTGCTCTCTGTCAATACAATGCGTTATTTGTCAACTTGGGCGGTTTAAATTATCTTGATTAATTAATCAATTGTTGATACAACTGTATTTCAAGAAGAGAACAACTTTACAGACTAGTAGAGGAGGAGATACTTGTTATTTCGTAGCATATGCGTTCTCCCTGCTTTTTAGTAATAGTCTTGTTGTTCATATGCGTTCTCCCTGCTTTTTAGTAATAGTCTTGTTGTTCATATGCGTTCTCCCTGCTTTTTAGTAATAGTCGTGTTGTTCATATGCGTTCTCCCTGCTTTTTAGTAATAGTCTGGTTGTTCATATGCGTTCTCCCTGCTTTTTAGTAATAGTTTTGTTGTTCATATGCGTTCTCCTTGGTTTTTAGTAATAGTTTTGTTGTTCATATGCGTTCTTCCTGCTTTTTAGTAATAGTCTTGTTGTTCATATGCGTTCTCCTTGGTTTTTAGTAATAGTATTGTTGTTCATATGCGTTCTACCTGGTTTTTAGTAATAGTCTGGTTGTTCATATGCGTTCTCCCTGCTTTTAATAATAGTCTTGTTGTTCATATGTGTTCTCCATGGTTTTTGGTAATACCGGTAGTCTTGTTTTTCATATGCGTTCTCCCTGTTTTTTAGTAATAGTCTTGTTGTTCATATGCGTTCTCCTTGGTTTTTAGTAATAGTCCTGTTGTTCATATGCGTTCTCCCTGGTTTTTAGTAATAGTCTTGTTGTTCATATGCGTTCTCCTTGGTTTTTAGTAATAGTCTTGTTGTTCATATGCGTTCTCCCTGTTTTTAGTAATATTCTTGTTGTTCATATGCGTTCTCGCTGCTTTTTAGTAATAGTCTGGTTGTTCATATGCGTTCTCCCTGCTTTTTAGTAATAGTTTTGTTGTTCATATGCGTTCTCCTTGGTTTTTAGTAATAGTTTTGCTGTTCATATGCGTTCTCCCTGCATTTTAGTAATAATCTTGTTGTTCATATGCGTTCTCCTTGGTTTTTAGTAATAGTATTGTTGTTCATAGGTGTTCTACCTGGTTTTTAGTAATAGTCTGGTTGTTCATATGCGTTCTCCCTGCTTTTAATAATAGTCTTGTTGTTCATATGCGTTCTCCTTGGTTTTTAGTAATAGTATTGTTGTTCATATGTGTTCTACCTGGTTTTTAGTAATAGTCTGGTTGTTCATATGCGTTCTCCCTGCTTTTAATAATAGTCTTGTTGTTCATATGTGTTCTCCCTGGTTTTTAGTAATACCGGTAGTCTTGTTGTTCATATGCGTTCTCCCTGCTTTTTAGTAATAGTCTTGTTGTTCATATGCGTTCTCCTTGGTTTTTAGTAATAGTCTTGTTGTTCATATGCGTTCTCCCTGGTTTTAAGTAATAGTATTGTTGTTCATATGCGTTCTACCTGGTTTTTAGTAATAGTCTGGTTGTTCATATGCGTTCTCCCTGCTTTTAATAATAGTCTTGTTCTTCATATGCGTTCTCCCTGGCTTTTAGTAATAGTCTTGTTGTTCATATGCGTTCTCCCTGGTTTTTAGTAATAGTCTTGTTCATATGCGTTCTCCCTGGTTTTTAGTAATAATCTTGTTGTTCATATGCGTTCTCCCTGGTTTTTAGTAATAGTCTTGTTCATATGCGTTCTCCCTGGTCTTTAGTAATAGTCTTGTTCATATGCGTTCTCCCTGGTTTTTAGTAATAGTCTTGTTCATATGCGTTCTCCCTGGTTTTTAGTAATAGTCTTGTTGTTCATATGCGTTCTCCCTGCTTTTTAGTAATAGTCTTGTTGTTCATATGCGTTCTCCTTGGTTTTTAGTAATAGTCTTGTTGTTCATATGCGTTCTCCCTGGTTTTAAGTAATAGTATTGTTGTTCATATGCGTTCTACCTGGTTTTTAGTAATAGTCTGGTTGTTCATATGCGTTCTCCCTGCTTTTAATAATAGTCTTGTTCTTCATATGCGTTCTCCCTGGCTTTTAGTAATAGTCTTGTTGTTCATATGCGTTCTCCCTGGTTTTTAGTAATAGTCTTGTTCATATGCGTTCTCCCTGGTTTTTAGTAATAATCTTGTTGTTCATATGCGTTCTCCCTGGTTTTTAGTAATAGTCTTGTTCATATGCGTTCTCCCTGGTCTTTAGTAATAGTCTTGTTCATATGCGTTCTCCTTGGTTTTTAGTAATAGTCTTGTTCATATGCGTTCTCCCTGGTTTTTAGTAATAGTCTTGTTCATATGCGTTCTCCCTGGTTTTTAGTAATAGTCTTGTTCATATGCGTTCTCCCTGGTTTTTAGTAATAGTCGTGTTCATATGCGTTCTCCCTGGTTTTTAGTAATAGTCTTGTTCATATGCGTTCTCCCTGGTTTTTAGTAATAGTCTTGTTCATATGCGTTCTCCCTGGTTTTTAGTAATAGTCTTGTTCATATACGTTCTCCCTGGTTTTTAGTAATAGTCTTGTTCATATGCGTTCTCCCTGGTTTTTAGTAATAGTCTTGTTGTTCATATGCGTTCTCCCTGGTTTTTAATAATAGTCTTGTTGCTCATTTCATCTATTTGTACGTCTTCACGTTTTCAGTACCATGATGTGATCCCATTTGTTTTGTAGAGTGTTCATGTTTTATGTATGTTATTTGTATCTACGCATTCTGGTGTCCAACATGATTCCTATATCAGATGATGTTCATGTCATTTAGCAATAACACGACGATCGCAACTAGGAGAGCAGGAACTATTTACCCTTCTGGAACACCTGAATTCATCTGCTAAGTTTTCAGTGGGGTTCGTGTTACTTAATCTTTAGTTTTCTGTGCAGTATGTGTTCGGCCATTGTGTTTCTTTTTTGTCCTTTTCTATTCCTCACTTGATTATCTGCCCTAGTTCGAATTACGGTTAGTGAAGGCCTCTTTTGGTATCTTCAGACTGTTCTTGTGCTAATAAAATTGTATGATTCAATGTATGAAATGTAGATTTGAATTACAATAAAACCCCGTTTTATTACCCCCCGATTCATCACCAAACTCGTATATCTCCATGAAATTATCAAGTCTCGTTTTCTTTTCATGTAAAAACCCTCGTATACGCCAGCCGCCCAGGTGTCAAAAGATCAAATGGTCAATTTACTATTGATTTTCCCTCGATATAATGCCAATCAGTTATGCCACACGTCGATGATTTTACAGGCGTTTTATTTTTACAGGTAGGATTACAAGCAATTAAGGTAAATTGAAGTTCTTGCACAAGCATCTGATTACAGTCAATTGTTGTATAATTAAAAGTTGAACCCATAGTGTTAGTTTTATGGTTTGTGAACTCTTTAATTGTGTAGAAAATTTGTTTGAAGTTTGCACAGTGTTTTCAATTTTGTAGTGTAAAAATGTCTACTCCAAAGCGGAAAAGAAATCTGCTTGATTTCGAACAGAAACGTGAAATCATAGACTGCAATGAAACAATCATAAAAGCACTGAACAACAAATACTAGATTATTTTTTTTATTATTTGGGAATTACCCGTAAAGCATAGAACTGTCGAAGATATATCAAATAAAGAATTCCCAGCAAACGACATCGTACGTGTAAATAAGTTTGATGACTTACAAAAACTTTATTTACCAACGAAAATGTATGTATGTCATGCTTGTATCATAGAATATCGATTCTGAACGCATGCTTTTTACGACTAGCAAACTTCTGCTAATAATAATATTAATCACTAGCAAAATAAAGGCAAATCAAAATTTCAACTAGCAATTTGCCTGCTTGCGAGTGTGTTAATTTCGAGTCCTGCTGTATAAAGTAGACTTTTCTAGAGATAAAGTTAAAAGATTAACATTAATAGGGGACTATGAAAAAGGGGTGTTAAACACGTGATTGAGACAACATGAAGTGTTTTTTCCCTCTGCAGAGTTTCATGGAATTTGGATAGTTATACTTATGTCTCGGAAATACTTTTTTCGCAAAACGTGAATATTTGTTTTATAATATCAGAATTTGTGTGAACTTTAACGTTTGGGAGTTCCCAGCGCCCTAATTTTATTTTGAACTTTTGAATTCTTGACAAAGAAAGACATTTTGTTGGGATGTTCCCGGAACGCCAACATTCTTAAATCAACATATAGTGTAGATTGTTGTTTTAGCAATTAAGTTGGGGCCACTTGAAGGTTTTTTTTAAAGTAATTAATAAGTGAAAAAATATATGCTAAATTTGATTAAAATGTAATGAGAAATGAAATAAAATATTTTTTGTAATTAAAAAAAATATATAAATATATATGAAGAAAAATTGAAATAAAGAAAAAGACATAGTAAATGTGACCTATTGACTTCATTGTTCACCAGTCGATAACCAGAACGAGAAACATGTCACTGAATGAAACGTCCAACCTGATTGCACAGAGTCGTAAAATCATTGAATCTGGTCAAGATGATAATACTAACTCAAATACTCTGTTAAACATCATACTACAAACTACCATTGATACTAGAGTGCAGAGAATGGAAACTAATATAGAAAAACGTATTGATGACTTAAATCAGTCTATGCTTTCTGTATCATCAAAGGTTAGAACTTTAGAGAACCGCTCAAACGAGTTGAAAGCTAAAGTAACCGAATGCGAATCTAGCTGCCAGGGTGTAAGTAATCTTTTTGATCAAGTTGAGAAACAATGTAAAACAAACACTAGAAATATCATACACCTTGATAGCAGAATAAAAAAGCTAGAAAAAAAACCCGTTGTCCAACCAGTTATTCAACCAGTCGTCGAATCAGAAGAAATCAAATCACTAAAAGAAAACGTACTTGATCTCAAATGCCGCTCAATGAAAAACAATTTAATTTTTACCGGGTTGAATAGAGTCCAAAATGAAGATACAAAGGATCTATTGCGCGGATTCTTACACCATGAACTCTAAATCAATTATAGAATAGAATTTGGGAATGTTCATCGATTTAAAACAAGGAGTGGAGACAATAGAAGGCCCCCTATAGTAGCTAGATTTTTATACCATAGTGACCTCAGATTTGTATTGAACAACGCAAACAAACTGAGAGGCAAACCATTTGGAATTAGAGAACAATTTCCGTTTGAAATTGAACAAAGACGAAGAATCTTGTATCCGATCATGAAAGACGCAAAACGAACAAACCAACAAGTAGCATTAGTTCGAGATAGACTCTATATAAATAATGAGCTATATGTCCCCCGTATAGGTGTTATACCAACAGACGAAGACTACGAAAATACAACACCTATAAGATCTATGCGTACGGAAGAGGCCCACCATCAGACTTTACCTAAAGCGTCTCCTAACAGTGAAAAGCCACCTAGTAAACGTCAGCGAAAGGGTTCGTCACCTAAACAAGGACATACAAACTCGTATTCGTTATTCATAGTGGTGCCCAGGAGATGTGCTCATAAATAATGATTTAACAGTACACAACTCTGATCGTTGTAATTTCTATTGTGACATTAATGATAAATCAGTATCAAACTTATGTACATGTATTGAAATTGATAAATATATAAAATGTTCTTGTATTGTAACAGATAAATGTGAGTCAATTGTAATGACTGATTGTGAAATCGACAACAATGATACCAAATTAATGCAATTGTCAAATGATTTAAACAGTTACTGTGTGAATGAAAGTATAAATAGCGACAATACTGACTTAGTTGATTTAAATAATAAATGTTTGAATGGAAGTTTTAATAGTGATCACATTGACATCGGCGATTTAAATAATAAATGTTTAAATGAAAGTATTTTCAATAATGATAAGACTGATTTTGACTATTTAAATAATAAATGTTTAAATGAAAGTATTTTCAATAATGATAAGACTGATTTTGACTATTTAAATAATAAATGTTTAAATGAAAGTATTTTCAATAATGATAAGACTGATTTTGACTATTTAAATAATAAATGTTTAAATGAAAGTATTTTCAATAATGATAAGACTGATTTTGACTATTTAAATAATAAATGTTTAAATGAAAGTATTCTCAATTGTGATAAGACTGATTTTGACTATTTAAATTATAAATGTTTGAATGAAAGTATTTTCAATAATGATAAGACTGATTTTGACTATTTAAATTATAAATGTTTGAATGAAAGTATTTTCAATAATGATAAGACTGATTTTGACTATTTAAATTATAAATGTTTAAATGAAAGTATTTTCAATAATGATAAGACTGATTTTGACTATTTAAATTATAAATGTTTGAATGAAAGTATTTTCAATAATGATAAGACTGATTTTGACTATTTAAATAATAAATGTTTGAATGAAAGTATTTTCAATAATGCTAAGACTGATTTTGACTATTTAAATTATAAATGTTTAAATGAAAGTATTTTCAATAATGATAAGACTGATTTTGACTATTTAAATTATAAATGTTTGAATGAAAGTATTTTCAATAATGATAAGATTTTAACTATTTAAATTATAAATGTTTGAATGAAAGTATTTTCAATAATGATAAGATTTTGACTATTTAAATTATAAATGTTTGAATGAAAGTATTTTCAATAATGATAAGACTGATTTTGACTATTTAAATTATAAATGTTTGAATGAAAGTATTTTCAATAATGATAAGACTGATTTTGACTATTTAAATTATAAATGTTTGAATGAAAGTATTTTCAATAATGATAAGACTGATTTTGACTATTTAAGTTATAAATGTTTGAATGAAAGTATTTTCAATAATGATAAGACTGATTTTGACTATTTAAATTATAAATGTTTGAATGAAAGTATTTTCAATAATGATAAGACTGATTTTGACTATTTAAATTATAAATGTTTGAATGAAAGTATTTTCAATAATGATAAGACTGATTTTGACTATTTAAGTTATAAATGTTTGAATGAAAGTATTTTCAATAATGATAAGACTGATTTTGACTATTTAAATAATAAATGTTTAAATGAAAGTATTCTCAATTGTGATAAGACTGATTTTGACTATTTAAATTATAAATGTTTGAATGAAAGTATTTTCAATAATGATAAGACTGATTTTGACTATTTAAATTATAAATGTTTGAATGAAAGTATTTTCAATAATGATAAGACTGATTTTGACTATTTAAATTATAAATGTTTGAATGAAAGTATTTTCAATAATGATAAGACTGATTTTGACTATTTAAATTATAAATGTTTGAATGAAAGTATTTTCAATAATGATAAGACTGATTTTGACTATTTAAGTTATAAATGTTTGAATGAAAGTATTTTCAATAATGATAAGACTGATTTTGACTATTTAAATTATAAATGTTTAAATGAAAGCATAGATAGTGACAATAATGATTTAGTCGAGTCAAATAATAAATGTTTAAATGAAAGTATTCTCAATTGTGATAAGACTGATTTTGAGTTTAGTAATTTAAATAATAAATGTTTGAGTAAAAGTGTAAATAGTGACAACACTGATTTCAGTGATCTAAATAATAACTGTTTTAATGAAAGTATATATAGTGATAACACTAATTTTGGTGAATGTTCGAATGAAAGTGTAAATAGTGACAACACTGATCCCGATTTAAATAAATGTTTAGAGAACGATTCTAAAGCTGACATGTTTAACGTCTTGGCTCTGAATTGTTGTGGACTCAAAAATAAAATGCAATATCCGGAACTTCAGGAACTTTTGAGTGCTAATGATATTATGTGTTTAGTCGAATCAAAGACCGATGATACTGACGAAATTTTGCTGCCAGATTATATTTTTAAAATGAAAAATAAAAAAACATGTGCCTGTCGAAAGTCTGGTGGAATAGTATTAGGTTACAGAGAAAAGTTTGAGCGTGATATAGAAGTAATTGAAACTGAAAATAAGTTTGTATTGTTGTGCAAAATATCATCAAAATTGATAAAACTAAACTCTGATCTGTTATTATGTATAGTGTATACGTATATTCCACCAGAATACTCTCGTTATTCATCCCCTGACGCATTTAGTCAAACTGAAAACGAATACTTAGAATTTACTGAAAAATTTGAAAATATTTGTCTAATCGGGGACTTTAATGCAAGAACAGCAGAGGATGACGAATTTATTACATTAGATGAAAATACTCTCTTTGAAACCTTTGATGGTTTCATTGAAAATGCCCCAAATGTGCTACAGCAGTTAAATTTACCTTTAAAACGAAACAATGTGGACAAAGGTAAAAACCCCTATGGCAATCTTTTACTTAATTTATGTAGGGGGAATGATTTGTTTATTGTAAATGGAAGAATAGGTGACAATAAAGAAGGTAATTTGACATGTCGAAATGCAAGCGTAGTAGATTATACTATCTGTAACTCAGAATTTTTAAAAAAACATTGTAAATATGAGTATTTTAGATTTTTCAAGACTATTTTCCGATGTTCATTCACCGTTTCGTGTTAGCATTAATCCGTCTCAACCGATTAGGGAAGAAAAAACAGATTCAACAAATAATCAAAGTTTTAAAAACTTGCAAAATATTAAAAGCTGGAATCCGTTAAAGGCCCAAGAGTTCGTAGAAAATATAAATGTCAACAATTGCAATGATCTTTCTGAAAAACTCAATAATATTAATCCGGAAGAAATAAACCAGGATTTCATTAACACTTACACTTCAGATTTATGCCACTTATTCATTTCAACAACAAAGAATACATTTGGAACTCGTTCCGTCTATAAGGGAAAACCAAACATAGTAAAGGGGGATAAACCGTGGTTCAATTTAGATTGCAAAGCGCCACAAAATTACCGAAAATTAAAACGAAAGAAAAAATTATACCCTTGACAAATTACATCTGAAGAAGGAAATAACGCTGAAAAACACTATAAAAAAAACTTGAGGCAGCAATCTGAAAAAACACCGTAAGGAAATGTCAAGGCGTATGAAAAATTTACGAAAAAATGATCCGAAAGAATATTGGAAATTTTAAATACGGGAAAGTCTACTAAACCACCCGATATTGAATTTAAAGAACTTTTTAATTTCTTCAAAGACTTGAATACATTAAAGGAAACCAATGAACCGGAAAACACATTGAACATTGATCCAACAATCACAGCCGAATTAAATGAAAATATAAATTCTCCCATTACGAAAGATGAAATCTTTAAAGGGATAAAAACAAACTTAAAAACAATAAAGCCTTTGGCGATGACCAAGTTATCAATGAATATATGAAAACTACTAGTAACCAGTTTGTTGATATTTACGAAAAGCTTTTTAATTTTTGACACCGGGATTATTCCGGAAAGCTGGTTATTAGGAACTATAAAACCTTTTTATAAAAATAAAGGTAACAAAAATGACCCCAAAAATTATCGACCGATTACAATTCTCAGCTGTTTGGGTAAACTGTTCACTGCAATCTTAAATAATAGATTAAATACTTATTCAGAAAGTTTCTTATTGTTGAATGAAATTGAATGTGGTTTCCGTAAAGGCTATTCTACTTTAGATTGTATATATAGTATTCATGCCTTTTTGAGATAAGGAAAAAGAAAAAAAGAAAAAAAGAAAATGTACTGCGCATTCGTAGACTTCGAAAAAGCATTCGACAAGGTTTGGAGGGTAGCATTGTGGTATAAGTTGTTATTAAATAAAATAAATGGAAAAATGTATAATTTTATAGTAAATATGTATAATAGTATTAAATCATGTATTGTTTATAATGATAACAAGTCAGATTTCTTTTCAAGTGAAGTAGGCGTTAAAAACTATTTTAATATTTTAGAAAATAAAGACATTTTCACTTTTTGCAAATTTAGAACCACCAATACAAAATTACCCATACAAACTGGAAAATGGAATAATATCGCGAGGGAAAATAGAAAATGTCAAATCTGTCAAGAAAATCAAATTGGGTATATTAAGACTTTTCTAGAGAATCATTTTCTGTGTTAATTCTAGAAAAAAACATACTGGTATAAAGTAGACTTACCTTAAGACTTTTCTAGAGTATCATTTCCTGTGTTAATTCTAGAAAAAAAGCATACTTGTATAAAATAGACTTTCCTTAAGACTTTTCTAGAGAACCATTTTCTCGGTTAATTCTAAAAAAAAACATACTAGTATAAAGTAGACTTACCTTAAGACATTTCTAGCGTATCATTTTCTGTGTTATATCTAGAAAACATACTTGTATAAAGTAGACTTACCTGCAGACTTTTCTAGCGTATCATTTTCTGTGTTATATCTAGAAAACATACTAGTATAAAGTAGACTTACCTGCAGACTTTTCTAGCGTATCATTTTCTGTGTTATATCTAGAAAACATACTTGTATAAAGTAGACTTACCTGCAGACTTTTCTCGCGTATCATTTTCTGTGTTATATCTAGAAAACATACTTGTATAAAGTAGACTTACATTAAGACTTTTCTAGAAAATCATTTTCTGTGTTAATTCTAGAAAAAACAGATTTGCATGAAGTAGACTTACGTTAAGACTTTTCTAAAGAATCATTTTCTGTGTTAATTCTAGAAAACAGACTTGTTTAAAGTAGACTTACCTGCAGACTTTTCTAGAGAATAATTTTCTGTGTTCATTCTAGAACAACAGACTTGTATAAAGTAGACTTACCTTAAGACTTTTCTAGAGAATCATTTTCTGTGTTAATTCTAGAACAACAGACTTGTATAAAGTAGACTTACCTTAAGACTTTTCTAGAGAATCATTTTCTGTGTTAATTCTAGAACAACAGACTTGTATAAAGTAGACTTACCTTAAGACTTTTCTAGAGAATCATTTTCTGTGTTAATTCTAGAACAACAGACTTGTATAAAGTAGACTTACCTTAAGACATTTCTAGAGTATCATTTTCTGTGTTAATTCTAGAACAACAGACTTGTATAAAGCAGACTTACCTTAAGACTTTTCTAGAGTATCATTTTCTATGTTAATTCTAGAACAACAGACTTGTATAAAGCAGACTTACCTTAAGACATTTCTAGAGAATCATTGTCTGTGTTAATTCTATAAAAACAGACTTGTATAAAGTAGACTTACCTTAAGACTTTTGTAGAGAATCATTTTCTGTGTTAATTCTATAAAAACAGACTTGTATAAAGTAGACTTACCTTAAGACTTTTGTAGAGAATCATTTTCTATGTTAATTCTAGAACAACAGACTTGTATAAAGTAGACTTACCTTAAGACTTTTGTAGAGAATCATTTTCTATGTTAATTCTAGAACAACAGACTTGTATAAAGTAGACTTACCTTAAGACATTTCTAGAGTAATCATTTGCTATGTTAATTTTAGAACAACAGACTTGTATAAAGTAGACTTACCTTAAGACATTTCTAGAGTATAATTTTCTGTGTTAATTCTAGAACAACAGACTTGTATAAAGTAGACTTACCTTAAGACATTTCTAGAGTATAATTTTCTATGTTAATTCTAGAACAACAGACTTGTATAAAGTAGACTTACCTTAAGACATTTCTAGAGTATCATTTTCTATGTTAATTCTAGAACAACAGACATGTATAAAGTAAACTTACCTTAAGACTTTTGTAGAGAATCATTTTCTGTGTTAATTCTAGAAAACATACTTGTATAGGGTAGACTTACCTTAAGACATTTCTAGAGTATAATTTTCTGTGTTTATTCTAGAAAACAGACTTGTATAAAGTAGACTTACCTTAAGACATTTCCAGAGAATCATATTCTGTGTTAATTCTAGAAAAAAACATACTTGTATAAAGTAGACTTACCTTGAGACTTTTCTAGAGAATCATTCTCTGTGTTAATTCTAAAACAACAGACTTGTATAAAGTAGACTTACCTTAAGACATTTCTAGAGTAATCATTTTCTATGTTAATTCTAGAAAAACAAACTTGTATAAAGTAGACTTACGTTAAGACTGTCCTAGACTATCTGTTTCTGTGTTGCGATTTTAAAGTTGTAATGAAATTATTACGTAATGCTTTTTTATATTATGTCATATATTGATTCATATTATTTTTTTTTAGTGTGCAGGTACACTATCAGTCAAATATGTTGCCTAGAAAATGATGCAGTTGACAAAAAAAGAACATATTAAATTTGTATTTGAGACATCTCGTGAATACTAAATAGTATTTGAATAATAGAAATAAAATTAAAACGCAGAAAATATTTATTATTAACACTTTAGGCAAATTTTCATTTTACTTGAAAGAAAATTTGAAGATATCAAAGGGGTAACAAGCCGTCAATCGAAGAAGGGCAGACATTACAATGGCCAAAAGAAAAAAGAAAAAAGGACAAACAATAATCTGCAAAACACTACACAGTAAACTTAAGATCGAGCAACACGAACCCCACTAAAAACTGGAGTACTCCTGAAGGGCAAGTAGTTTCTCTTCATATGTAGCAACTGTCGTGTTACTCTTGTAACAAACTCGATGAACATTTTTTCATATTTCTAATAATATTTATTCTGTCTTTGATTTGTAATAGTATTGATATTGTAATTATTTGAAAGAGTATTGGTTTCGTAATCATTTGTAATATTAATGGCATTGTAATTTCTGTGAAAAATATTGGTATTGTAATTATTTGTAACAGTTTTAGCATTGTAATTATTTGTGATATTATTGATATTGCAATTATTTGTAATATGCATTGATATTGTAATTATTTGTAATAACATTGGTATTGTAATCATTTGAAAAAGTTTTGGTATCGTAATCATTTGCAATATTATTCGTATTGTAATTATTTGTAATAACATTGATATTGTAATTATTTGAAAGAGTATTGTTATCGTAATCATTTGTAATATTATTCGTATTGTAATTCTTTGTAATAGTATTGGTTTTGTAATTATTTGAAAGAATATTGGTATCGTAATCATTTGTAATATTATTGGCATTGTAATTCTTTGTAATAGTATTGGTTTTGTAATTATTTGTAATAGTTTTAGTATTGTAATTATTTGTGATATTATTGATATTGCAATTATTTGTAATATGCATTGATATTGTAATTATTTCTAATAACATTGGTATTGTAATTATTTGAAAGAGTATTGTTATCGTAATCATTTGCAATATTATTCGTATTGTGATTCTTTGTAATAGTATTGGTTTTGTAATTATTTGAAAGAGTATTGTTATCGTAATCATTTGTAATATTATTCGTATTGTAATTCTTTGTAATAGTATTGGTTTTGTAATTATTTGAAAGAGTATTGGTATCGTAATCATTTGTAATAGTATTGGTTTTGTAATTATTAGTAATAGTATTGGTTTGTAGTTCTATGTAATAGTGTTAGTATTGTAATTTTTGTGAAAAATATTGGTATTGTAATTATTAGTAATAGTATTGGTTTTGTAGTTATTTGTAATAGTATTGGCATTATAATTATTAGTAATAGTATTGCTATGGTAATATTTGTAATAGTACTGGTATTGTAAATATTTGTAATAGTATTGCTATGGTAAATATTTGTAATAGTATTGCTATGGTAATATTTGTAATAGTATTGGTATTGTAATTATTTGACGCCACTTTATTACTGAAATACTGATAATATTGGCGTTAAACACCAATCAATCAATCAATCAATCAATCAATCAACGTAATTATTTGAAATAAGAACGAAGTTACAATTGATTAAAGAGAGATAATAGAGATGGAAGCTAGAATACAACTACTATTTAAAATACAAGGGAAAAAATAAAAATAAACACAATTAGAAATGTAAAAACAAGAAGTTGAAATTACGAAAAGGCTCAAGATGGGTTAATAGAAGCGTGCATGACAAAATCAGAAAACAACAATTCTAAATCAATATTTTGATGCAAAAAAAATACAGTCAAACCTCTATATAAAGGACACTCACGGGAACGTGAAAATGTGCCCTTTATGAGCAGTTGCCATTTTATACGGGTTCAAATAATATGCGCCATTCATAAATGGGGAAAATGAGGCTGTCCTTTGTAGAAATTAAGATAGTGCTTTATAATATAGAGGTGCCCTTTAAGGCAGGTGTGACTATATTATTGGTACCAAAATTTTCACCTAGTCAATTGTTAAATATTTCCCATACTTTGCTAAAAATTTGAAATACCCAGATCCCTAGTAGTCTACAATGATGTAAAGTGAATTTTGAGGGAAAGAACGCCTCATTGCCTCAATGAAAGCTATGCAACTGCCTCACTAGATTGTTTTGCAGAAAAAAAATTAATGTGATTAATATTATAAAAGATGATTAAAATACGAGAAATAAAAACCTTTGTCAAAGTTTGTAATACAAATATATTCTACATCAATAATTGAAATCGTTTCCGCTTCATTTAGCGTTTACGGACACTTTTGGCTCCGTCATGTTACATAATTTAGTGGAAATGGAAAGATGGAAAATGTTCTGTGCAGGGCTTCAAAGCAGGACTATAATCAGTCTTTGGAAGAAGCAATGGAACTTACAGACCCACGAATACACATCTACAAACATGTACACCTGTTAAAACAATTCCCGAGAATACACATGTACAAACATGTATGCCTGTAAAAACGATACCCGCGAATACACATGTACAAACATGTACACCTGCTAAAACAATACCCGCGAATACACATGTACAAACATGTACGCCTGTAAAAACTACTCACGAATACACATGGACAAACATGTACGCCTGTGAAAACAGTACCCGAGAATACACATGTACAGACATATACGCCTGTAAAAACAATACCCGATAATACACATGTACAAACATGTACGCTTGTAAGAACAATACCCGCCAATACACATGTACAAACATGTACGCCTGTAAAAACAATACCCCGAATACACATGTACAAACATGTACGCCTGTAAAAACAATACCCGCGAATACACATGTACAAACATGTACGCCTGTAAAAACTACTCGCGAATACACATGGACAAACATGTACGCCTGTAAAAGCAATACCCGCGAATACACATGTACAAACATGTACGCCTGCTAAAACAATACCCGCGAATACACATGTACAAACATGTACGCCTGTAAAAACTAGTCACGAATACACATGGACAAACATGTACTCCTGTAAAAACAGTACCCGCGAATACACATGTACAAACATGTACACCTGCTAAAACAATACCCGCGAATACACATGTACAAACATGTACGCCTGTAAAAACTACTCACGAATACACATGGACAAACATGTACGCCTGTGAAAACAGTACCCGAGAATACACATGTACAAACATGTACGCCTGTAAAAACCATACCCGCCAATACACATGTACAAACATGTACGCCTGTGAAAACAATACCCGTCAATACACATGTACAAACATGTACCCTGTAAAAACAATACCCGCGAATACACATGTACCAACAGGTACGCCTGTAAAAACAATACCCGCGAATACACATGTACAAACATGTACGCCTGTAAAAACAATACCCACGAATACACATGTACAAACATGTACGCCTGTAAAAACAATACCCGCGAATACACATGCACAAACATGTACGCCTGTAAAAACAATACCCGCGAATACACATTTACAAACATGTACGCCTGTAAAAAACAATACCCCCGAATACACATGTACAAACATGTACACCTGTAAAAACAATACTCGCGGATACACATGGACAAACATGCACGCCTGTTAAAACAATACCCGCGAATACACATGTACAAACATGTACGCATGTAAAAACAATACCCGCGATAACACATGTACAAACATGTACGCCTGTAAAAATAATACCCGCGAATACACATATACAGACATGTACGCCTGTAAAAGCAATACCCGCGAATACACATGTACAGACATATAGGCTTGTGAAAACTATACCTGCGAATAGACATGTACAAACATGTACGCCTGTAAAAACAATACCCACGAATACACATGTACAAACATGTACGCCTGTAAAAACAATACCCGCGAATACACATGCACAAACATGTACGCCTGTAAAAACAATACCCGCGAATACACATGTACGGATATACGCCTGTAAAACAATACCTGCGAATACACATGTACAAACATGTACGCCTGTTAAAACAATACCCGCGAATACACATGTACAAACATGTACGCCTGTAAAAACAATACCTGCGAATACACATGTACAAACATGTACGCCTGTAAAAACAATACCCCCGAATAGACATGCACAAACATGTACGCCTGTAAAAACAATACCTGCGAATACACATGTACAAACAGGTACGCCTGTAAAAACAATACCCCCGAATAGACATGCACAAACATGTACGCCTGTAAAAACAATACACGCGAATACACATTTACAAACATTTACGCCTGTAAAAACAATACCTGCTAATACACATGTACAAACATGTACGCATGTAAAAACAATACCCGCGAATAGACATGTACAAACATGTACGCCTGTAAAAACAATACCCACGAATACACATGTACAAACATGTACGCCTGTAAAAACAATACCCGCGAATACACATGTACAAACATGTACGCCTGTAAAAGCAATACCCGCGAATACACATGTACAAACATGTTCGCCTGTAAAACAATACCCGCGAATACACATATACAGACATGTACGCCTGTAAAAACAATACCCGCGAATACACATGTACAAACATGTACGCCTGTAAAAACAATACCCGCGAATACACATGCAAAAACATATACGCCTGTCAAAACAATACACGAAAATACACATGTACAAACATGTACGCCTGTAAAAACAATACCCGCGAATACGCATGGACAAACATGTACGCCTGTTAAAACAATACCCGCGAATACACATGTACAAACATGTACGCATGTAAAAACCAATACCCGCGAATACACATGTACAAACATGTACGCCTGTTAAAACTATACCCGCGAATACACATATACAGACATGTACGCCTGTAAAAGCAATACCCGCGAATACACATGTACAGACATATACGTTTGTAAAAACAATACCTGCGAATACACATGTACAGACATATACGCCTGTGAAAACAATACCCGCGAATACACATGTACAAACATGTACATCTGTAAGAACAATACCCGAGAATACACATGTACAAACATGTACGTCTGTCAAAACAATACCCGCGAATACACATGTACAAACATGTACGCTTGTAAAAACAATACCAGCGAATACACATGTACAAACATGTACGCCTGTAAAAACTACGCGCGAATACACATGGACAAACATGTACGCCTGTAAAAACAATACCTGCGAATACACATGTACAAACATGTACGCCTGTAAAAACAATACCCGCGAATACACATGTACAAACATGTACGCCTGTAAACACTACGCGCGAATACACATGCACAAACATCTACGCCTGTAAAAACAATACCCGCGAATACACATGTACAAACATGTACGCCTATAAAAACAATACCCGCGAATACACATGTACGGACATACACCTGTAAAACAATACCTGCGAATACACATGTACAAACATGTACGCCTGTTCAAACAATACCCGCGAATACACATGTACAAACCTGTACGCCTGTAAAAACAATACCTGCGAATACACATGTACAAACATGTACGCCTGTAAAAACAATACCCGCGAATAGACATGTACAAACATGTACGCCTGTAAAAACAGTACCCACGAATACACATGTACAAACATGTACGCCTGTAAAAGCAATACCCGCGAATACACATGTACAAACATGTGCGCCTGTAAAAACAATACCCGCGAATACACATGCACAAACATGTACGACTGTAAAAACAATACCCGCGAATACACATGTACAAACATGTACGCCTGTAAAACAATACCCGCGAATACATATATACAGACATGTACGCCTGAAAAAACAATACCCGCGAATACACATGTACAAACATGTACGCCTGTTAAAACAATACCCGCGAATACAAATATACAGACATGTACGCCGGTAAAAGCAATACCCGCGAATACACATGTACAGACATATACGCCTGTGAAAACAATACCCGCGAATACACATGTACAAACATGTACATCTGTAAGAACAATACCCGAGAATACACATGTACAAACATGTACGCCTGTCAAAACAATACCCGCGAATACACATGTACAAACATGTACGCCTGTAAAAACAATACCCGCGAATACACATGTACAAACATGTACGCCTGTAAAAACAATACCCGCGAATACACATGTACAAACATCTACGCCTGTAAAAACAATACCCGCGAATACACATGTACAAATATGTACGCCTGTAAAACAATACCCGCGAATACACATATACAGACATGTACGCCCGTAAAAACAATACCCGCGAATACACATGTACAAACATGAACGCCTGTAAAAATTACTCGCGAATACACATGGACAAACATGTAAGCCTGTAAAAGCAATACCCGCGAATAGACATGTACAAACATGTACTCCTGTAAAAACAATACCCGCGAATAGACATGTACAAACATGTACGCCTGTAAAAAAAACAATACCTGCGAATACACATGTAAAAACATGTACACCTGTAAAAAAAATACCCGCGAATACACATGTACGAACATGTACGCCTGTAAAAACAATACCCGCGACTACACATGTACAAACATGTACGCCTGCAAAAACTACGCGCGAATACACATGAACGAACATGTACGCCTGTAAAACAATACCCGCGAATACACATATACAGACATGTACGCCTGTAAAAATAATACCCGCGAATACACATGCACAAACATGTACGCCTGTAAAAACAATACACGCGAATACACATGTACAAACATGTACGCCTGTAAAAACAATACCCGCGAATACACATTTACAAACATGTACGCCTGTTAAAACAATACCCGCGAATACACATGTACAAACATGTACGCATGTAAAAACAATACCCGCGAATACACATGTACAAACATGTACGCCTGTTAAAACAATACCCGCGAATTCACATATACAGACATGTACGCCTGCAAAAGCAATACCCGCGAATACACATATACAGACATATACGCCTGTAAAAACAATACCTGCGAATACACATGAACAGACATATACGCCTGTGAAAACAATACCCGCGAATACACATGTACAAACATGTACATCTGTAAGAACAAAACCCGAGAATACAAATGTACAAACATGTACGCCTATAAAAACAATACCCGCGAATACACATGTACGGACATACGCCTGTAAAACAATACCTGCGAATACACATGTACAAACATGTACGCCTGTTAAAACAATACCCGCGAATACACATGTACAAACATGTACGCCTGTAAAAACAATACCCACAAATACACATGTACAAACATGTACGCCTGTAAAAGCAATACCCGCGAATACACATGTACAAACATGTACGCCTGTAAAAACAATACCCGCAAATACACATGTACAAACATGTACGCCTGTAAAAACAATACCCGCAAATACACATGTACAAACATGTACGCCTGTAAAACAATACCCGCGAATACACATATACAGACATGTACGCCTGTAAAAACAATACACGAAAATACACATGTACAAACATGTACGCCTGTAAAAACAATACCCGCGAATACACATGGACAAACATGTACGCCTGTTAAAACAATACCCGATAATACACATGTACAAACATGTACGCATGTAAAAACCAATACCCGCGAATACACATCTACAAACATGTACGCCTGTTAAAACAATACCCGCGAATACACATATACAGACATGTACGCCTGTAAAAGCAATACCCGCGAATACACATGTACAGACATATACGCTTGTAAAAACAATACCTGCGAATACACATGTACAGACATATACGCCTGTGAAAACAATACCCGCGAATACACATGTACAAACATGTACATCTGTAAGAACAATACCCGAGAATACACATGTACAAACATGTACGCCTGTCAAAACAATACCCGCGAATACACATGTACAAACATGTACGCCTGTAAAAACTACGCGCGAATACACATGTACAAACATGTACGCCTGTAAAAACAATACCCACGAATACACATGTACAAACATGTACGCCTGTTAAAACAATACCCGCGAATACACATGCACAAACATCTACGCCTGTAAAAACAATACCCGCGAATACACATGTACAAACATGTACGCCTATAAAACCAATACCCGCGAATACACATGTACGGACATGCGCCTGTAAAACAATACCTGCGAATACACATGTACAAACATGTACGCCTTTTAAAACAATACCCGCGAATACACATGTACAAACCTGTACGCCTGTAAAAACAATACCTGCGAATACACATGTACAAACATGTACGCCTGTAAAAACAATACCCGCGAATAGACATGTACAAACATGTACGCCTGTAAAAACAGTACCCACGAATACACATGTACAAACATGTACGCCTGTAAAAGCAATACCCGCGAATACACATGTACAAACATGTACGCCTGTAAAAACAATACCCGCGAATACACATGTACAAACATGTACGCCTGTAAAACAATACCTGCGAATACATATATACAAACATGTACGCCTGTAAAAACAATACCCGCGAATACACATGCACAAACATGTACGCCTGTAAAAACAATACACGCGAATACACATGTACAAACATGTACGCCTGTTAAAACAATACCCGCGAATACAGATGTACAAACATGTACGCATGTAAAAACCAATACCCGCGAATACACATGTACAAACATGTACCCCTGTTAAAACAATACCCGCGAATACAAATATACAGACAAGTACGCCTGTAAAAGCAATACCCGCGAATACACATGTACAGACATATACGCCTGTGAAAACAATACCCGCCAATACACATGTACAAACATGTACATCTGTTAGAACAATACCCGAGAATCCACATGTACAAACATGTACGCCTGTAAAAACAATACCCGCGAATACACATGCACAAACATGTACGCCTGTAAAAACAATACCCGCGAATACACATGTACAAACATGTACGCCTGAAAAACAATACCCGCGAATACATATGTACAAATATGCACGCCTGTAAAACAATACCCGCGAATACACATGTACAAACATGTACGCCTGCAAAAACTACGCGCGAATACACATGAACGAACATGTACGCCTGTAAAAGCAATACCCGCGAATACACATGTACAGACATATACGCCTGTGAAAACAATACCCGGGAATACACATGTACAAACATGTACGCCTGTAAGAACAATACCCGAGAATACACATGTACAAACATGTACGCCTGTGAAAACAATACCCGCGAATAAACATGTGCAAACATGTATGCCTGTAAAACAATACCCGCGAATACACATATACAGACATGTACGCCTGTAAAAATAATACCCGCGAATACACATGCACAAACATGTACGCCTGTAAAAACAATACACGCGAATACACATGTACAAACATGTACGCCTATAAAAACAATACCCGCGAATACACATTTACAAACATGTACGCCTGTTAAAACAATACCCGCGAATACACATGTACAAACATATACGCATGTAAAAACAATACCCGCGAATACACATGTACAAACATGTACGCCTGTTAAAACAATACCCGCGAATACACATATACAGACATGTACGCCTGTAAAAGCAATACCCGCGAATACACATGTACAGACATATACGCCTGTAAAAACAATACATGCGAATACACATGAACAGACATATACGCCTGTGAAAACAATACCCGCGAATACACATGTACAAACATGTACATCTGTAAGAACAAAACCCGAGAATACAAATGTACAAACATGTACGCCTATAAAAACCATACCCGCGAATACACATGTACGGAAATACGCCTGTAAAACAATACCTGCGAATACACATGTACAAACATGTACGCCTGTTAAAACAATACCCGCGAATACACATGTACAAACATGTACGCCTGTAAAAACAATACCTGCGAATACACATGTACAAACATGTACGCCTGTAAAAACAATACCCACGAATAGACATGTACAAACATGTACGCCTGTAAAAACAATACCCACGAATACACATGTACAAACATGTACGCCTATAAAAGCAATACCCGCGAATACACATGTACAAACATGTACGCCTGTAAAAACAATACCCCCGAATACACATGTACAAACATGTACGCCTGTAAAAACAATACCCGCGAATACACATGTACAAACATGTACGCCTGTAAAACAATACCCGCGAATACACATATACAGACATGTACGCCTGTAAAAACAATACACGAAAATACACATGTACAAACATGTACGCCTGTAAAAACAATACCCGCGAATACACATGGACAAACATGTACGCCTGTTAAAACAATACCCGATAATACACATGTACAAACATGTACGCATGTAAAAACCAATACCCGCGAATACACATCTACAAACATGTACGCCTGTTAAAACAATACCCGCAAATACACATATACAGACATGTACGCCTGTAAAAGCAATACCCGCGAATACACATGTACAGACATATACGCTTGTAAAAACAATACCTGCGAATACACATGTACAGACATATACGCCTGTGAAAACAATACCCGCGAATACACATGTACAAACATGTACATCTGTAAGAACAATACCCGAGAATACACATGTACAAACATGTACGCCTGTCAAAACAATACCCGCGAATACACATGTACAAACATGTACGCCTGTAAAAACTACGCGCGAATACACATGTACAAACATGTACGCCTGTAAAAACAATACCCACGAATACACATGTACAAACATGTACGCCTGTTAAAACAATACCCGCGAATACACATGCACAAACATCTACGCCTGTAAAAACAATACCCGCGAATACACATGTACAAACATGTACGCCTATAAAAACAATACCCGCGAATACACATGTACGGACATGCGCCTGTAAAACAATACCTGCGAATACACATATACAAACATGTACGCCTTTTAAAACAATACCCGCGAATACACATGTACAAACCTGTACGCCTGGAAAAACAATACCTGCGAATACACATGTACAAACATGTACGCCTGTAAAAACAATACCCGCGAATAGACATGTACAAACATGTACGCCTGTAAAAACAATACCCACGAATACACATGTACAAACATGTACGCCTGTAAAAGCAATACCCGCGAATACACATGTACAAACATGTACGCCTGTAAAAACAATACCCGCGAATACACATGTACAAACATGTACGCCTGTAAAACAATACCTGCGAATACATATATACAAACATGTACGCCTGTAAAAACAATACCCGCGAATACACATGCACAAACATGTACGCCTGTAAAACAATACCTGCAAATACATATATACAAACATGTACGCCTGTAAAAACAATACACGCGAATACACATGTACAAACATGTACGCCTGTTAAAACAATACCCGCGAATACAGATGTACAAACATGTACGCATGTAAAAACCAATACCCGCGAATCCACATGTACAAACATGTACCCCTGTTAAAACAATATCCGCGAATACAAATATACAGACATGTACGCCTGTAAAAGCAATACCCGCGAATACACATGTACAGACATATACGCCTGTGAAAACAATACCCGCCAATACACATGTACAAACATGTACATCTGTTAGAACAATACCCGAGAATACACATGTACAAACATGTACGCCTGTAAAAACAATAACCGCGAATACACATGCACAAACATGTACGCCTGTAAAAACAATACCCGCGAATACACATGTACAAACATGTACGCCTGTAAAAAAAATACCCGCGAATACACATGTACAAATATGCACGCCTGTAAAACAATACCCGCGAATACACATATACAGACATGTACGCCTGTAAAAACAATACCCGCGAATACACATTAACAAACATGTACGCCTGTAAAAATTACTCGCGAATACACATGGACAAACATGTAAGCTTCTAAAAGCAATACCCGCGAATAGACATGTACAAACATGTACTCCTGTAAAAACAATACCGGCGAATGGACATGTACAAACATGTACGCCTGTAAAAAAACAGTTCCTGCGAATACACATGTACAAACATGTACACCTGTAAAAACGATACCCGCGAATACACATGTACGAACATGTACGCCTGTAAAAACAATACCCGCGAATACACATGTACAAACATGTACGCCTGCAAAAACTACGCGCGAATACACATGAACGAACATGTACGCCTGTAAAAGCAATACCCGCGAATACACATGTACAGACATATACGCCTGTGAAAACAATACCCGGGAATACACATGTACAAACATGTACGCCTGTAAGAACAATACCCGAGAATACACATGTACAAACATGCACGCCTGTTAAAACAATACCCGCGAATACACATGTACAAACATGTACGCCTGTAAAACAATACCCGCGAATACACATATACAGACATGTACGCCTGTAAAAACAATACCCGCGAATACACATGCACAAACATGTACGCCTGTAAAAATAATACCCGCGAATACACATGCACAAACATGTACGCCTGTAAAAACAATACACGCGAATACACATGTACAAACATGTACGCCTGTAAAAACAATACCCGCGAATACACATTTACAAACATGTACGCCTGTTAAAACAATACCCGCGAATACACATGGACAAACATGTACGAATGTAAAAACAATACCCGCGAATACACATGTACAAACATGTACGCCTGTTAAAACAAGACCCGCGAATACACATATACAGACATGTACGCCTGTAAAAGCAGTACCCGCGAATACACATGTACAGACATATACGCCTATAAAAACAATACCTGCGAATACACATGAACAGACATATACGCCTGTGAAAACAATACCCGCGAATACACATGTACAAACATGTACATCTGTAAGAACAAAACCCGAGAATACACATGTACAAACATGTACGCCTGTCAAAACAATACCCGCGAATACACATGTACAAACATGTACGCCTGTAAAAACAATACCCGCGAATACACATGTACAGACATGTACGCCTGTAAAAACTACGCGCGAATACACATGGACAAACATGTACGCCTGTAAAAACAATACCCACAAATACACATGTACAAACATGTACGCCTGTAAAAGCAATACCTGCGAATACACATGTACAAACATGTACGCATGTAAAAACAATACCCGCGAATAAACATGTACAAACATGTACGCCTGTAAAAACAATACCCACGAATACACATGTACAAACATGTACGCCTGTAAAAACAATACCCGCGAATACACATGCACAAACATGTACGCCTGTAAAAACAATACCCGCGAATACACATGTACAAACATGTACGCCTATAAAAACAATACCCGCGAATACACATGTACGGACATACGCCTGTAAAACAA
The DNA here is from genome assembly GCA_963383655.1 of Bathymodiolus septemdierum. Classification (NCBI taxonomy): domain Eukaryota; kingdom Metazoa; phylum Mollusca; class Bivalvia; order Mytilida; family Modiolidae; genus Bathymodiolus; species Bathymodiolus septemdierum. Next base: position 47,131,773 of record OY726522.1, read on the forward strand.
TAACTGCGAATACACATGTACAAACATGTACTCCTGTTAAAACAATACCCGCGAATACATATGTACAAACATGTACGCCTGTAAAAACAATACCTGCGAATACACATGTACAAACATGTACGCCTGTAAAAACAATACCCGCGATTAGACATGTACAAACATGTACGCCTGTAAAAACAATACCCACGAATACACATGTACAAACATGTACGCCTGTAAAAGCAATACCCGCGAATACACATGTACAAACATGTACGCCTGTAAAAACAATACCCGCGAATACACATGTACAAACTGCGAATACACATGTACAAACATGTACGCCTGTAAAACAATACCCGCGAATACACATATACAGACATGTACGCCTGTAAAAACAATACCCGCGAATACACATGTACAAACATGTACGCCTGTAAAAATTACTCGAGAATACACATGGACAAACATGTAAGCCTGTAAAAGCAATACCCGCGAATAGACATGTACAAACATGTACTCCTGTAAAAACAATACCTACGAATACACATGTACAAACATGTACGCCTGTAAAAACAATACCCGCGAATACACATGTACAAACATTTACACCTGTAAAAACTATGCCCGCAAATACACATGTACAAACATGCACGCTTGTAAAAACAATACCCGCGAATACACATGTACAAACATGTACGCCTGTAAAAACAATACCCGCGAATACACATGTACAAACATGTACGCCTGTAAAAATTACTCGCGAATACACATGGACAAACATGTAAGCCTGTAAAAGCAATACCCGCGAATAGACATGTACAAACATGTACTCCTGTAAAAACAATACCCGCGAATAGACATGTACAAACATGTACGCCTGTAAAAAAACAATACCCGCGAATACACATGTACAAACATGTACACCTGTAAAAACAATACCCGCGAATACACATGTACGAACATGTACGCCTGTAAAAACAATAACCGCGAATACACATGTGCAAACATGTACGCCTGCAAAAACTACGCGCGAATACACATGAACGAACATGTACGCCTGTAAAAGCAATACCCGCGAATACACATGTACAGACATATACGCCTGTGAAAACAATACCCGGGAATACACATGTACAAACATGTACACCTGTAAGAACAATACCCGAGAATACACATGTACAAACATGTACGCCTGTAAAAACAATACCCGCGAATACACATGTACAAACATGTACGCCTGTAAAACAATACCCGCGAATACACATATACAGACATGTACGCCTGTAAAAACAATACCCGCGAATACACATGCACAAACATGTACGCCTGTAAAAATAATACCCGCGAATACACATGCACAAACATGTACGCCTGTAAAAACAATACACGCGAATACACATGTACAAACATGTACGCCTGTAAAAACAATACCCGCGAATACACATTTACAAACATGTACGCCTGTTAAAACAATACCCGCGAATACACATGTACAAACATGTATGCATGTAAAAACAATACCCGCGAATACACATGTACAAACATGTACGCCTGTTAAAACAATACCCGCGAATACACATATACAGACATGTACGCCTGTAAAAGCAGTACCCGCGAATACACATGTACAGACATATACGCCTGTAAAAACAATACCTGCGAATACACATGAACAGACATATACGCCTGTGAAAACAACACCCGCGAATACACATGTACAAACATGTACATCTGTAAGAACAAAACCCGAGAATACACATGTACAAACAGGTACGCCTGTCAAAACAATACCCGCGAATACACATGTACAAACATGTACGCCTGTAAAAACAATACCCGCGAATACACATGTACAGACATGAACGCCTGTAAAAACTACGCGCGAATACACATGGACAAACATGTACGCCTGTAAAAACAATACCCGCGAATACACATGTACAAACATGTACGCCTGTAAAGGCAATACCTGCGAATTCACATGTACAAACATGTACGCATGTAAAAACAATACCCGCGAATAAACATGTACAAACATGTACGCCTGTAAAAACAATACCCACGAATACACATGTACAAACATGTACGCCTGTAAAAACAATACCCGCGAATACACATGCACAAACATGTACGCCTGTAAAAACAATACCCGCGAATACACATGTACAAACATGTACGCCTATAAAAACAATACCCGCGAATACACATGTACGGACATACGCCTGTAAAACAATAACTGCGAATACACATGTACAAACATGTTCTCCTGTTAAAACAATACCCGCGAATACATATGTACAAACATGTACGCCTGTAAAAACAATACCTGCGAATACACATGTACAAACATGTACGCCTGTAAAAACAATACCCGCGATTAGACATGTACAAACATGTACGCCTGTAAAAACAACACCCACGAATACACATGTACAAACATGTAGCCTGTAAAAGCAATACCCGCGAATACACATATACAAACATGTACGCCTGTAAAAACAATACCCGCGAATACACATGTACAAACATGTAGGCCTGTAAAAACAATACCCGCGAATACACATGTACAAACATGTATGCCTGTAAAACAATACCCGCGAATACACATATACAGACATGTACGCCTGTAAAAACAATACCCGCGAATACACATGTACAAACATGTACGCCTGTAAAAATTACTCGCGAATACACATGGACAAACATGTAAGCCTGTAAAAGCAATACCCGCGAATAGACATGTACAAACATGTACTCCTGTAAAAACAATACCCACGAATACACATGTACAAACATGTACGCCTGTAAAAACAATACCCGCGAATACACATGTACAAACATGTACACCTGTAAAAACTATGCCCGCGAATACACATGTACAAACATGCACGCTTGTAAAAACAATACCCGCGAATACACATGTACAAACATGTACGCCTATAAAAACAATACCCGCGAATACACATATACTGACATGTACGCCTGTAAAATAAATACCCGCGAATACACATGTAAAAACATGTACGCCTGTAAGAACAATACCCGAGACTACACATGTACAAACATGTACGCCTGTAAAAACAATACCCGCGAATACACATGTACAAACATGTACGCCTGTAAAAACAATACCTGCGAATACACATGTACAAACATGTACACCTGCAAAAACTACGCGCGAATACACATGAACGAACATGTACGCCTGTAAAAGCAATACCCGCGAATACACATGTACAGACATATACGCCTGTGAAAACAATACCCGGGAATACACATGTACAAACATGTACGCCTGTAAAAACAATACCCGCGAATACACATGCACAAACATGTACGCCTGTAAAAACAATATCCGCAAATACACATGTACAAACATGTACGCCCGCGAAAACTACGCGCGAATACACATGGACAAACATGTACGCCTATAAAAAACAATACCCGCGAATACATATGTACAAACATGTACGCCTATAAAAACAATACCCGCGAATACACATGTACAGACATGCGCCTGTAAAATAATACCTACGAATACACATGTACAAACATGTACGCCTGTAAAAAAAATACCCGCGAATACACATGTACAAACATGTACGCATGTTAAAACAATACCCGCGAACACACATGTACAAACATGTACGCCTGTAAAAACAATACCCGTGAATACACATGTACAAACATGTACGCCTGTAAAAACAATACCCGCGAATGCACATGTACAAACATGTACGCCTGTTAAAACAATACCCGCCAATACATATGTACAAACATGTACGCCTGTTAAAACAATACCTGCGAATACACATGTACAAACATGTACGCCTGTAAAAACAATACCAGCGAATACACATGTACAAACATGTACGCCTGTAAAAACAATACCCACGAATACACATGTACAAACATGTACGCCTGTAAAAACAATACCCGCGAATACACATGTACAAACATGTACACCTGTAAAACAATACCCGCGAATACACATGTACAAACATGTACGCCTGTAAAAACAATACCCGCGAATACACATGTACAAACATGTACGCCTATTAAAACAATACCCGCGCATACACATATACTGACATGTACGCCTGTTAAAACAATACCCACGAATACACATGTACAGACATATACGCCTGTAAAAACAATACCCGCGAATACACATGTACAGACATACGCCTGTAAAACAATACCTGCGAATACACATGTACAAACATGCACGCCTGTAAAAACAATACCCGCCAATACACATGTACAAACATGTACGGCTGTGAAAACAATACCAGCGAATACACATGTACAAACATGTACATCTGTAAGAACAAAACCCGAGAATACACATGTACAAACATGTACGCCTGTCAAAACAATACCCGCGAATACACATGTACAAATATGTACGCCTGTAAAAACAATACCCGCGAATACACATGTACAAACATGTACGCCTGTAAAAACTACACGCGAATACACATGGACAAACATGTACGCCTGTAAAAACATTACCCGCGAATACACATGTACAAACATGTACGCCTATAAAAGCAATACCTGCAAATACACATGTACAAACATGTACGCATGTAAAAACAATACCCGCGAATAGACATGTACAAACATGTACGCCTGTAAAAACAATACCCACGAATACACATGTACAAACATGTACGCCTGTAAAAACAATACCCGCAAATACACATGCACAAACATGTACGCCTGTAAAAACAATACCCGCGAATACACATGTACAAACATGTACGCCTATAAAAACAATACCCGCGAATACACATGTACGGACATACGCCTGTAAAACAATAACTGCGAATACACATGTACAAATATGTACTCCTGTTAAAACAATACCCGCGAATACATATGTACAAACATGTACGCCTGTAAAAACAATACCTGCGAATACACATGTACAAACATGTACGCCTGTAAAAACAATACCCGCGAATAGACATGTACAAACATGTACGCCTGTAAAAACAATACCCACGAATACACATGTACAAACATGTACGCCTGTAAAAGCAATACCCGCGAATACACATGTACAAACATGTACGCCTGTAAAAACAATACCCGCGAATACACATGTACAAACATGTACGCCTGTAAAAACAATACCCGCGAATACAAATGTACAAACATGTACGCCTGTAAAACAATACCCGTGAATACACATATACAGACATGTACGCCTGTAAAAACAATACCCGCGAATACACATGTACAAACATGTACGCCTGTAAAAATTACTCGCGAATACACATGGACAAACATGTACGCCTGTAAAAGCAATACCCGCGAATAGACATGTACAAACATGTACTCCTGTAAAAACAATACCCACGAATACACATGTACAAACATGTACGCCTGTAAAAACAATACCCGCGAATACACATTTACAAACATCTACTCCTGTAAAAACAATACCCACGAATACACATGTACAAACATGTACGCCTGTAAAAATAATACCCGCGAATACACATGTACAAACATGTACACCTGTAAAAACTATGCCCGCGAATACACATGTACAAACATGCACGCTTGTAAAAACAATACCCGCGAATACACATGTACAAACATGTACGCCTGTAAAAACAATACTCGCCAAAACACATGTACAAAGATGTACGCTTATAAAAACAATACCCTCGAATACACATATACTGACATCTACGCCTGTAAAATAAATACCCGCGAATACACATGTACAAACATGTACGCCTGTAAGAACAATACCCGAGACTACACATGTACAAACATGTACACCTGTAAAAACAATACCCGCGAATACACATGTACAAACATGTACGCCTGCAAAAACTACGCGCGAATACACATGAACGAACATGTACGCCTGTAAAAGCAATACCCGCGAATACACATGTACAGACATATACGCCTGTGAAAACAATACCCGGGAATACACATGTACAAACATGTACGCCTGTAAAAACAATACCCGCGAATACACATGCACAAACATGTACGCCTGTAAAAACAATATCCGCGAATACACATGTAAAAACATGTACGCCTGCAAAAACTGCGCGCGAATACACATGGACAAACATGTACGCCTGTAAAAACAATACCCGCGAATACACATGTACAAACATGTTCGGCTGTAAAAACAATACCTGCGAATACACATGTACAAACATGTACGCCTGTAAAAACAATATCAGCGAATAAACATGTACAAGCATGCACGCCTGAAAAAACAATACCCGCGAATAAACATGTACAAGCATGTACGCCTATAAAACACAATACCCGCGAATACACATGTACAAACATGTACGCCTATAAAAACAATACCGGCGAATACACATGTACAGACATGCGCCTGTAAAATAATACCTACGAATACACATGTACAAACATGTACGCCTGTAAAAACAATACCCGCGAATACACATGTACAAACATGTACGCCTGTAAAAACAATACCCGCGAACACACATGTACAAACATGTACGCCTGTAAAAACAATACCCGTGAATACACATGTACAAACATGTACGCCTGTAAAAACAATACCCGCGAATGCACATGTACAAACATGTACGCCTGTAAAAACAATACCCGCCAATACACATGTACAAACATGTACGCCTGTAAAAACAATACCCACGAATACACATGTACAAACATGTACGCCTGTAAAAACAATACCCGCGAATACACATGTACAAACATGTACACCTGTAAAACAATACCCGCGAATACACATGTACAAACATGTACGCCTGTAAAAACAATACCCGCGAATACACATGTACAAACATGTACGCCTATAAAAACAATACCCGCGAATACACATATACTGACATGTACGCCTGTAAAAACAATACCCACGAATACACATGTACAGACATATACGCATGTAAAAAAAATACCCGCGAATACAAATGTACAGACATACGCCTGTAAAACAATACCTGCGAATATACATGTACAAACACGTACGCCTGTAAAAACAATACCCGCCAATACACATGTACAAACATGTACGGCTGTGAAAACAATACCCGCAAATACACCAGTACAAACATGTACGCCTGTAAAAACAATACCCGCCAATACACATGTACAAACATGTACGCCTGTAAACATAATACCCGCGAATACACATGTACAAACATGTACGCCTGTAAAAACAATACTCGCCAAAACACATGTACAAAGATGTACGCTTATAAAAACAATACCCGCCAATGCACATGTACAAACATGTACGCCTGTAAAAGCAATACCCGCGAATACACATGTACAAACATGTACGCCTGTAAAAACAATACCCGCGAATACACATGTACAAGCATGTACGCCTGTAAAAACAATTCCCGCGAATACACATGTACAAACATGTACGCCTGTAAAACAATACCCGTGAATACACATAAACAGACATGTACGCCTGTAAAAACAATACCCGGGAATACACATGTACAAACATGTACGCCTGTAAAAATTACTCGCGAATACACATGGACAAACATGTAAGCCTGTAAAAGCAATAACCGCGAATAGACATGTACAAACATGTACGCCTGCAAAAACTACGCGCGAATACACATGAACAAACATGTAAGCCTGTAAAAGCAATACCCGCGAATACACATGTACAAACATATACGCCTGTGAAAGCAATACCCGGGAATACACATGTACAAACATGTACGCCTGTAAGAACAATACCCGAGAATACACATGTACAAACATGTACGCCTGTAAAAACAATACCCGCGAATACACATGTACAAACATGTACGCCTGTAAAAACAATACCCGCGAATACACATGTACAAACATGTACGCCTGTAAAAATTACTCGCGAATACACATGGACAAACATGTAAGCCTGTAAAAGCAATACCCGCGAATAGACATGTACAAACATGTACGCCTGTAAAAACAATACCCACGAATACACATGTACAAACATGTACGCCTGTAAAAACAATACCCGCGAATACACATGTACAAACATGTACACCTGTAAAAACAATACCCGCGAATACACATGTACAAACATGTACGCCTGTAAAAACTATACCTGCGAATACACATGTACAAACATGTACGCCTATGAAAACAATACCCGCGAATACACATATACTGACATGTACGCCTGTAAAATAAATACCCGCGAATACACATGTTCAAGCATGTACGCCTGTAAGAACAATACCCGAAAATACACATGTACAAACATGTACGCCTGTAAAAACAATATCTGCGAATACACATGTACAAACATGTAGCCTGTAAAAACAATACCCGCGAATACACATGTACGAACATGTACGCCTGCAAAAACTACGCGCGAATACACATGAACAAACATGTACGCCTGTAAAAGCAATACCCGCGAATACACATGTACAGACATATACGCCTGTGAAAACAATACCCGGGAATACACATGTACAAACATGTACGCCTGTAAGAACAATACCCGAGAATACACATGTAAAAACATGTACGCCTGTAAAAACAATACCCGCGAATACACATGCACAAACATGTAGGCCTGTAAAAACAATACCCGCGAATACACATGTACAAGCATGTACGCCTGCAAAATCTACGCGCGAATACACATGGACAAACATGTACGCCTGTAAAACAATACCCGCCAAAACACATGTACAAACATGTACGGCTGTAAAAACAATACCTGCGAATACACATGTACAAACATGCACACCTGTAAAAACAATACCCGCGAATAAACATGTACAAGCATGTACGCCTGTAAAAACAATACCCGCGAATACACATGTACAAACATGTACGCTATTAAAAAACAATACCCGCGAATACACATGTACAGACATGCGCCTGTAAAACGATACCTACGAATACACATGTACAAACATGTACGCATGTAAAAACAATACCCGCGAATACACATGTACAAACATGTACGCCTGTAAAACAATACCCGCGAACACATATGTACAAACATGTACGCCTGTAAAAACAATATCCGTGAATACACATGTACAAACATGTACGCCTGTAAAAACAATACCCGCGAATGCACATGTACAAACATGTACGCCTGTAAAAACAATACCCGCCAATACACATGTACAAACATGTACGCCTGTTAAAACAATACCTGCGAATACACATGTAAAAACATGTACGCCTGTGAAAACAATACCAGCGAATACACATGTACAAAGATGTACGCCTGTAAAAGCAATACCCACGAATACACATGCACAAACATGTACGCCTGTAAAAACAATACCCGCGAATACACATGTACAAACATGTACACCTGTAAAACAATACCTGCGAATACACATGTACAAACATGTACGCCTGTAAAAACAATACCCGGGAATACACATGTACAAACATGTACGCCTATAAAAACAATACCCGCGAATACACATATACTGACATGTACGCCTGTAAAAACAATACCCACGAATACACATGTAGACATATACGCCTGTAAATACAGACATACGCATGTAAAACAATACCCGCGAATACACATGTACAAACATGTACGCCTGTAAAAACAATACCCGCGAATACACATGTACAAACATGTACGCCTGTAAAAACAATACCCGCCAATACACATGTACAAACATGTACGCCTGTAAAAACAATACCCGCGAATACACATGTACAAACATGTACGTTTGTAAAAACAATATCCGCGAACACACATGTATAAACATGTACGCCTGTAAAAACAATACCCGCGAATACACATGTACAAACATGTACGCCTGTAAAAAAAATACCCGCGAATACACATGTACAAACATATACGCCTGTAAAAACTACTCGCGAATACACATATACTGACATGTACGCCTGTAAAAACAATACCCGCGAATACACATGTACAGACATGTACGCCTATAAAAACAATACCCGCGAATACACATGTACAAACATGTACGCCTGTAAAAACAATACCCGCCAATACACATGTACAAACATGTACGCCTGTAAAAACAATACCCGCGAATACACATGTACAAACATGTACGTTTGAAAAAACAATACCCGCGAACACACATGTATAAACATGTACGCCTGTAAAAACAATACCCGCGAATACACATGTACAAACATGTACGCCTGTAAAAACAATACCCACGAATACACATGTACCAACATGTACGCCTGTAAAAACAATACCCGCGAATACACATGTACAAACATGTACACCTGTAAAACAATACCCGCGAATACACATGTACAAACATGTACGCCTGTAAAAACAATACCCGCGAATACACATGTACAAACATGTACGCCTATTAAAACAATACCCGCGAATACACATATACTGACATGTACGCCTGTTAAAACAATACCCACGAATACACATGTACAGACATATACGCCTGTAAAAACAATACCCGCGAATACACATGTACAGACATACGCCTGTAAAACAATACCTGCGAATACACATGTACAAACATGCACGCCTGTAAAAACAATACCCGCCAATACACATGTACAAACATGTACGGCTGTGAAAACAATACCAGCGAATACACATGTACAAACATGTACATCTGTAAGAACAAAACCCGAGAATACACATGTACAAACATGTACGCCTGTCAAAACAATACCCGCGAATACACATGTACAAATATGTACGCCTGTAAAAACAATACCCGCAAATACACATGCACAAACATGTACGCCTGTAAAAACAATACCCGCGAATACACATGTACAAACATGTACGCCTATAAAAACAATAACCGCGAATACACATGTACGGACATACGCCTGTAAAACAATAACTGCGAATACACATGTACAAATATGTAATCCTGTTAAAACAATACCCGCGAATACATATGTACAAACATGTACGCCTGTGAAAACAATACCTGCGAATACACATGTACAAACATGTACGCCTGTAAAAACAATACCCGCGAACAGACCTGTACAAACATGTACGCCTGTAAAAACAATACCCACGAATACACATGTACAAACATGTACTCCTGTAAAAGCAATACCTGCGAATACACATGTACAAAAATGTACGCCTGTAAAAACAATACCCGCGAATACACATGTACAAACATGTACGCCTGTAAAAACAATACCCGCGAATACAAATGTACAAACATGTACGCCTGTAAAACAATACCCGCGAATACACATATACAGACATGTACGCCTGTAAAAACAATACCCGCGAATACACATGTACAAACATGTACGCCTGTAAAAATTACTCGCGAATACACATGGACAAACATGTACGCCTGTAAAAGCAATACCCGCGAATAGACATGTACAAACATGTACTCCTGTAAAAACAATACCCACGAATACACATGTACAAACATGTACGCCTGTAAAAACAATACCCGCGAATACACATTTACAAACATGTACTCCTGTAAAAACAATATCCACGAATACACATGTACAAACATGTACGCCTGTAAAAAAAATACCCGCGAATACACATGTACAAACATGTACACCTGTAAAAACTATGCCCGCGAATACACATGTACAAACATGCACGCTTGTAAAAACAATACCCGCGAATACACATGTACAAACATGTACGCCTATAAAAACAATACCCTCGAATACACATATACTGACATCTACGCCTGTAAAATAAATACCCGCGAATACACATGTACAAACATGTACGCCTGTAAGAACAATACCCGAGACTACACATGTACAAACATGTACACCTGTAAAAACAATACCCGCGAATACACATGTACAAACATGTACGCCTGTAAAAACAATACCTGCGAATACACATGCACAAACATGTACGCCTGCAAAAACTACGCGCGAATACACATGAACGAACATGTACGCCTGTAAAAGCAATACCCGCGAATACACATGTACAGACATATACGCCTGTGAAAACAATACCCGGGAATACACATGTACAAACATGTACGCCTGTAAAAACAATACCCGCGAATACACATGCACAAACATGTACGCCTGTAAAAACAATATCCGCGAATACACATGTAAAAACATGTACGCCTGCAAAAACTGCGCGCGAATACACATGGACAAACATGTACGCCTGTAAAAACAATACCCGCGAATACACATGTACAAACATGTTCGGCTGTAAAAACAATACCTGCGAATACACATGTACAAACATGTACGCCTGTAAAACAATATCAGCGAATAAACATGTACAAGCATGCACGCCTGAAAAAACAATACCCGCGAATAAACATGTACAAGCATGTACGCCTATAAAACACAATACCCGCGAATACACATGTACAAACATGTACGCCTATAAAAACAATACCGGCGAATACACATGTACAGACATGCGCCTGTAAAATAATACCTACGAATACACATGTACAAACATGTACGCCTGTAAAAACAATACCCGCGAACACACATGTACAAACATGTACGCCTGTAAAAACAATACCCGTGAATACACATGTACAAACATGTACGCCTGTAAAAACAATACCCGCGAATGCACATGTACAAACATGTACGCCTGTAAAAACAATACCCGCCAATACACATGTACAAACATGTACGCCTGTAAAAACAATACCCACGAATACACATGTACAAACATGTACGCCTGTAAAAACAATACCCGCGAATACACATGTACAAACATGTACACCTGTAAAACAATACCCGCGAATACACATGTACAAACATGTACGCCTGTAAAAACAATACCCGCGAATACACATGTACAAACATGTACGCCTATAAAAACAATACCCGCGAATACACATATACTGACATGTACGCCTGTAAAAACAATACCCACGAATACACATGTACAGACATATACGCCTGTAAAAACAATACCCGCGAATACAAATGTACAGACATACGCCTGTAAAACAATACCTGCGAATATACATGTACAAACATGTACGCCTGTAAAAACAATACCCGCCAATACACATGTACAAACATGTACGGCTGTGAAAACAATACCCGCGAATACACATGTACAAACATGTACGCCTGTAAAAACAATACCCGCCAATACACATGTACAAACATGTACGCCTGTAAACATAATACCCGCGAATACACATGTACAAACATGTACGCCTGTAAAAACAATACTCGCCAAAACACATGTACAAAGATGTACGCTTATAAAAACAATACCCGCGAATGCACATGTACAAACATGTACGCCTGTAAAAGCAATACCCGCGAATACACATGTACAAACATGTACGCCTGTAAAAACAATACCCGCGAATACACATGTACAAGCATGTACGCCTGTAAAAACAATTCCCGCGAATACACATGTACAAACATGTACGCCTGTAAAACAATACCCGTGAATACACATATACTGACATGTACGCTTGTAAAAACAATACCCACGAATACACATGTACAGACATATACGCCTGTAAATACAGACATACGCATGTAAAACAATACCTGCGAATATACATGTACAAACATGTACGCTTGTAAAAACAGTTCCCGCGAATACACATGTATAAACATGTACGCCTGTAAAAACAATACCCGCGAATACACATGTACAAACATGTACGCCTGTAAAAAAAATACCCGCGAATACACATGTACAAACATATACGCCTGTAAAAACTACTCGCGAATACACATATACTGACATGTACGCCTGTAAAAACAATACCCGCGAATACACATGTACAGACATGTACGCCTGTAAAAACAATACCCGCGAATACACATGTACAAACATGTACGCCTGTAAAAACAATACCCGCCAATACACATGTACAAACATGTACGCCTGTAAAAACAATACCCGCGAATACACATGTACAAACATGTACGTTTGAAAAAACAATACCCGCGAACACACATGTATAAACATGTACGCCTGTAAAAACAATACCCACGAATACACATGTACAAACATGTACGCCTGTTAAAAAAATACCCGCGAATACACATGTACAAACATATACGCCTGTAAAAACTACTCGCGATTACACATATACTGACATGTACGCCTGTAAAAACAATACCCGCGAATACACATGTACAGACATATACACCTGTAAAAATAATACCTGCGAATACACATGTACAGACATATACGCCTGCAAAAACAATAATTGCGATTACACATGTACAAACATGCACGCCTGTAAAAACAAAACCCGCCAATACACATGTACAAACATGTACGCCTGTAAAAGAAATACCCGCGAATACACATGTACAAACATGTACGCCTCAAAAAACAATACCCGTCAATACACATGTACAAACATGTACGCCTGTAAAAACAATACCCGCGAATACACATGTACAAACATGTACGCCTGTAAAAACAATACCCGCGAATACACATATACAGACATGTACGCCTGTAAAAACAATACCCGCGAATACACATGTACAGACATATACGCCTGTAAAAACAATACCCGCGAATACACATGTACAAACATGTACGCCTGTAAATTCAATACCCGCGAATAAACATGCACAAACATGTACGCCTGTAAAAACAATACCCGCCAATACACATGTACAAACATGTACGCCAGTAAAAACTACTCGCGAATACACATGGACAAACATGTACGCCTGTAAAAACAATACCCGCGAATACACATGTACAAACATGTACATGTACGCCTGTAAAAACAATACCCGCGAATACACATGTACAAACATGTACGCCTGTAAAAGCAATACCCGCGAATACACATGTACAAACATGTACGCCTGTAAAAACAATACCCGCGAATACACATGTACAAGCATGTACGCCTGTAAAAACAATTCCCGCGAATACACATGTACAAACATGTACGCCTGTAAAACAATACCCGTGAATACACATATACAGACATGTACGCCTGTAAAAACAATACCCGGGAATACACATGTACAAACATGTACGCCTGTAAAAATTACTCGCGAATACACATGGACAAACATGTAAGCCTGTAAAAGCAATAACCGCGAATAGACATGTACAAACATGTACGCCTGCAAAAACTACGCGCGAATACACATGAACAAACATGTAAGCCTGTAAAAGCAATACCCGCGAATACACATGTACAGACATATACGCCTGTGAAAGCAATACCCGGAATACACATGTACAAACATGTACGCCTGTAAGAACAATACCCGAGAATACACATGTACAAACATGTACGCCTGTAAAAACAATACCCGCGAATACACATGTACAAACATGTACGCCTGTAAAAACAATACCCGCGAATACACATGTACAAACATGTACGCCTGTAAAAATTACTCGCGAATACACATAGACAAACATGTACGCCTGTAAAAGCAATACCCGCGAATAGACATGTACAAACATGTACGCCTGTAAAAACAATACCCACGAATACACATGTACAAACATGTACGCCTGTAAAAACAATACCCGCGAATACACATGTACAAACATGTACACCTGTAAAAACAATACCCGCGAATACACATGTACAAACATGTACGTCTGTAAAAACTATACCTGCGAATACACATGTACAAACATGTACGCCTATAAAAACAATACCCGCGAATACACATATACTGACATGTATGCCTGTAAAATAAATACCCGCGAATACACATGTTCAAGTATGTACGCCTGTAAGAACAATACCCGAAAATACACATGTACAAACATGTACGCCTGTAAAAACAATATCTGCGAATACACATGTACAAACATGTAGCCTGTAAAAACAATACCCGCGAATACACATGTACAAACATGTACGCCTGCAAAAACTACGCGCGAATACACATGAACAAACATGTACGCCTGTAAAAGCAATACCCGCGAATACACATGTACAGACATATACGCCTGTGAAAACAATACCCGGGAATACACATGTACAAACATGTACGCCTGTAAGAACAATACCCGAGAATACACATGTACAAACATGTACGCCTGTAAAAACAATACCCGCGAATACACATGCACAAACATGTACGCCTGTAAAAACAATACCCGCGAATACACATGTACAAACATGTACGCCTGCAAAATCTACGCGCGAATACACATGGACAAACATGTACGCCTGTAAAAACAATACCCGCGAATACACATGTACAAACATGTACGGCTGTAAAAACAATACCTGCGAATACACATGTACAAACATGCACGCCTGTAAAAACAATACCCGCGAATAAACATGTACAAGCATGTACGCCTGTAAAAACAATACCCGCGAATACACATGTACAAACATGTACGCTATTAAAAAACAATACCCGCGAATACACATGTACAGACATGCGCCTGTAAAACGATACCTACGAATACACATGTACAAACATGTACGCCTGTAAAAACAATACCCGCGAATACACATGTACAAACATGTACGCCTGTAAAACAATACCCGCGAACACACATGTACAAACATGTACGCCTGTAAAAACAATACCCGCCAATACACATGTACAAACATGTACGCCTGTTAAAACAATACCTGCGAATACACATGTACAAACATGTACGCCTGTGAAAACAATACCAGCGAATACACATGTACAAACATGTACGCCTGTAAAAGCAATACCCACGAATACACATGCACAAACATGTACGCCTGTAAAAACAATACCCGCGAATACACATGTACAAACATGTACACCTGTAAAACAATAACTGCGAATACACATGTACAAACATGTACGCCTGTAAAAACAATACCCGGGAATACACATGTACAAACATGTACGCCTATAAAAACAATACCCGCGAATACACATATACTGACATGTACGCCTGTAAAAACAATACCCACGAATACACATGTACAGACATATACGCCTGTAAATACAGACATACGCATGTAAAACAATACCTGCGAATATACATGTACAAACATGTACGCTTGTAAAAACAGTACCCGCGAATACACATGTACAAACATGTACGCCTGTAAAAACAATACCCGCGAATACACATGTACAAACATGTACGCCTGTAAAAACAATACCCGCCAATACACATGTACAAACATGTACGCCTGTAAAAACAATACCCGCGAATACACATGTACAAACATGTACGTTTGTAAAAACAATATCCGCGAACACACATGTATAAACATGTACGCCTGTAAAAACAATACCCGCGAATACACATGTACAAACATGTACGCCTGTAAAAAAAATACCCGCGAATACACTTGTACAAACATATACGCCTGTAAAAACTACTCGCGAATACACATATACTGACATGTACGCCTGTAAAAACAATACCCGCGAATACACATGTACAGACATGTACGCCTGTAAAAACAATACCCGCGAATACACATGTACAAACATGTACGCCTGTAAAAACAATACCCGCCAATACACATGTACAAACATGTACGCCTGTAAAAACAATACCCGCGAATACACATGTACAAACATGTACGTTTGAAAAAACAATACCCGCGAACACACATGTATAAACATGTACGCCTGTAAAAACAATACCCGCGAATACACATGTACAAACATGTACGCCTGTTAAAAAAATACCCGCGAATACACATGTACAAACATATACGCCTGTAAAAACTACTCGCGATTACACATATACTGACATGTACGCCTGTAAAAACAATACCCGCGAATACACATGTACAGACATATACACCTGTAAAAATAATACCTGCGAATACACATGTACAGACATATACGCCTGCAAAAACAATAATTGCGATTACACATGTACAAACATGCACGCCTGTAAAAACAAAACCCGCCAATACACATGTACAAACATGTTCGCCTGTAAAAGAAATACCCGCGAATACACATGTACAAACATGTACGCCTCAAAAAACAATACCCGTCAATACACATGTACAAACATGTACGCCTGTAAAAACAATACCCGCGAATACACATGTACAAACATGTACGCCTGTAAAAACAATACCCGCGAATACACATATACAGACATGTACGCCTGTAAAAACAATACCCGCGAATACACATGTACAGACATATACGCCTGTAAAAACAATACCCGCGAATACACATGTACAAACATGTACGCCTGTAAATTCAATACCCGCGAATAAACATGCACAAACATGTACGCCTGTAAAAACAATACCCGCCAATACACATGTACAAATATGTACGCCAGTAAAAACTACTCGCGAATACACATGGACAAACATGTACGCCTGTAAAAACAATACCCGCGAATACACATGTACAAACATGTACATGTACGCCTGTAAAAACAATACCCGCGAATACACATGTACAAACATGTACGCCTGTAAGAACAATACCCGCGAATACACATGTACAAACATGTACGCCTGTGAAAACAATACCCGCGAACACACATGTACAAACATGTACGCCTCTAAAAACAATACCCGCGAATAAAAATATACAAACATTTACGCCTGTAAAACGAAAACCGCAAAAATTGTAATGTTTAAACAGTTTACCAAAATTAGGCCAACAATTATGAAATTTAAGTAAGACATTTTAACCTTTCATTATTTAAAATATTTTATTTGCAATCTTCTTAAAACATATTATCTTTACTGAATTTCTAAGGATACGACAAGTACAAGAAGAGTTTGAGTATTCCAAAGAGGTAATCAGAATCCGTATATCGCAAGAAGAACAGACAACACAATGGCCAAAAGAAAAAGTACAAAAGGACAAACAACGATCTACAAAATATACGTATACAACTAAAGATCGAGTAACACGAATCCCACTAAAAAGCGGGGGTGAATTCAGGGGCTCCGGAAGGGTAGGCAGTTCCTGTTTTACTAGTTTTCCAAATAAAACTTACTGACCCGTTAGCCACTAAGCAGGAGGCGAGTTACTCATGCATGAAATGCCTTGCAAGCAAATATCTTACTGAATAGACTCAGATGCAATATATTAAATCATACATAAGAAAGCTTGTGTCACGATGAAATGTGTATAATTCTGTTCTCGATCACACCTATTATATCCAAAGGAATCAGGCTAGCTACCAAAAGAGAACAAATACCTAGAAGAAGACATGAAGCTGAATTGTTCACATGGGAAACAAGATTTATTGACCTATTACATATCTTAATATATGTTAAATGTTGGTCTTCAATTAGTTGAACTCAAGATAAACTGAGTCATTTATACTTTTTTGGTAGAAAATAGTATCTCCATATCACAACTCTGCTTTATGCCAAATACATTTTCATTTACACTCTTTGTTCTTTAGAATATTAAAAAATAATCCCACATTGAACTCTTAAGTACATCGTGAAGTTCGCTCTTTTCAACTTGTGTCTGTTCAAAGATTGTGTTATGATGGACAGATCTTTACAAAAAGTAATAGAGAATAATTTAGAAGCAAATACGAACGGTGATGATTATGTTTTCACGTTAAATAAAAATACAAATAGTCACTTTTTTGTAATTTGCTCCAAATTGTATTTTATCATAAGCCCAACACCACCAAATATGTATTGTCCCTAGCGGTTCAATATGAATTTCCCTCGAAGACTCGTGCAATATAATATTCTGTTTAGGGCAACATTCACTAATATTCATCCAATAACACAATAAAACCTTTTTTTTTTTCTAAATTATTTCTACATTAACAAATACAAGTAAAACTTACTGTTTAAAAATGTTACAAATTGTATGCTCCAGTCCATTGTTTACTTAAATACTAGACTAAATCACGAAAATTAATTGTAATAATGTTTAATAGTGTTTAATTTTATGCTTGGTCTTGCATCTCATTATCAAAGAAATTCGATCAGACATGATTGATATCAGATTTTATATCATCATCTTTTTATTGCAAATTAAGGACAATTTATAAACCAATCAGATTCAAATCAGATCTCTCGCTTGCTTACACCATGACATTTCAATAAAGGGAAGTAACTGAGAGATGTGATTTTAATCAAACTGTTTATAAACAAGACATTATATCTGTATTATGTTTTCACTAAGGCATGTGGAGTTTGATTTGATTTATGGTTTTGCTTATGGTGATTAACGCCACTTTCAACAATATTTCAGTTAAATCATGGCGGTCAGTTTTTTTGTGTGGAGGAAATCGGAGTACCCGGAGAAAACCGCCAACCTGACGCAAGTCACTGACAAACTTTATCACATAATGTTGTATCGAATACACCTCGACATGAGCGGTACAACGTAATTAGTGATAGGCACTGATTGCACAGGTAGTTGTAATTCCAATTACCATGCGATCACGACCACAAGGGCCCCTTGTGGAGTTTGGAATAGATGAGTAAGAATAAGTTATTCTAGTTTTATAATTAAATAATCAAACCATGTAACACGAATTGACAAATCACAGGTTTTAAATAATAGGATATTATGATAAGATTATATAGCAATGCTTGATCAAGGATTATATAAATCCTTGGTTTGATGAAAAAATAGCGTTTTTAAATCATATGTGAAGGTATTTCCTTGAACTCAAGTTCTCCGGAATGGTGAGCAGGTCCTGCTTCACTAGTAGTGATTATAAAAAAAATGGAGATATTTCAAATTTCAAATTAAAAAATATTTGATGTTTCAGATTTTTTATTCAGTGAATACAAAATACTTGTAGAAGCTTATAGATAAATCTGACAACATATGCAACCTCTAAACTCAAGTAGTTTTTCTATAAATTCAAGGTGAAATCAGGTCATGAACTAGTTTATGTCACTGATGTTACCAAGCTTTGAAAATAGAAAAATAAACATAGACAAATCATTAAAAAAAAACTTAGCTCCATATATCTGTAAAGTGATTAAAAAATATACATATAAGAATAATAATTTAATTTTATTCTTTTCTCTGATAGGCGAAATTGCCATCTAACCTCACTTGTCAGGTAACGTAATGAATGTCAATAGTTTACTTGATTTATTATGGGAATATAGTCTACCACAGCAAGATTGTTCCTTCAGAGAATACAAAAAACCTTAAATTGTATATAGCAGGCTACTTTCAAAGACAATCATGCTACAAATATAAATTCGTTTTTGGACGGAAACATCATGGACATTAAGTTCCATCATGGACATAAATTAGTAAATTCAGAGACATTTCAACTTAAAATTTCATTTTTTTGTTATTTTATATGATAGGTAACTGACATCTGTATAATTTGTTAATATCCAAATGCAATGCCATTACACCAAGTTTTATTAATGCACTCGGTGACATTTTCATGATATTGTGTGATTAAATTGCTTTTGCATATCATAAACAATTTTATTTGTGTACCAATACTGAAGTATTAAAATAAGTTTATGTACACTGAACATCAAGTGTTTTTGTCTTTTTTACAAGCATGATGTTTGAAAAGTGTTGTCAAAAGCTGTCACTGATGTTACTTTTTACATGATAACAACAGTGACAGTAACAGCAGTGATGTATTTGGGAAAGTCTTTTTTTTCTTTTCTAAATGATTGCTCCCTGCCATTTGAATTGATATGTCTTCTGTTGAGGATCATAATTGGTTCATAATAAGGGAAATACATTTTGTAGATTAATTCTATATTTTTGATTTTCTGTATAATCTTGGTAACATCAAAGACTCTTTTACAAAATATTATAAAAATCCACCCCCCTTTTTTATTATATATATGTTTTGTTGTTTTTGAAGTTTCTTTGTAGTCTACCACCTTTTACAGTAAGTACCTAGTAGGAAATGGATTAAATATCAGTTTATGTTCAAACAAAAATAAATAATTCTTATAAATTCACATAATGTAACTTGGTAACGTCAGTGACACAAAACAAAGGACACACACTTAAATATAAATTTCATGGATTTGTATTATATACAAAATGCTGATAGATCAAAATTACAATCTTGACAATATTTGTAAAATAATGGGACAGAAACAAATTATATGCAGATTATCAAATTTAAGGAAAATGCATTGGAAGTTAATACTGAGACATCTGTTTTACTCCAAAAATAGGTATATTTTTTCTTAGAAAGTTGAAAATATATAACTGTGTTTAAATCAAAGCACACCATCATATTTACCTTTTCTGAGTTTAACTAGTATTACTGTGAGCACAGCTCACTAAGATATACTCCCCCTCCCCCCTCCCCACATCTGTTCAACCTATTTCCTTAACCAAAACATTACTGATTGTTCCGACCAAAAATGAAAGGGACCCTCCTCTATTACCCAGCCAATGATAATCGTGGTTGTTGGCATCCCTGCAGTTTCCGAAGGGATCCTCCTTTCTTCACAATTAAGTCACTAATAAAAATTTAAAAGATTTTGAGAAACACTTACTCAAGTTGTACGACATATAGGGTAAAAATCCTATGTTCCGTCATATCAAGTCCAATAACTCTGGAACGACAAAAGTGAAAATCGTCAAATATGAAAGGGATCCTCCTCTCTTCATCAGTAAACAGCTGATAAAATTTTAAAAGATTCTAAGAAACACAACTCAAGTTATCGTACAACATATGATTTGTCTACATACGGACGGACAGATGAACGGACGGACGGATGGATATGGTGAAACCAGTATACCCCCCTACAACATCGTTGCGGGAGGTATAAAAAGAAGGCCAACACAGGTGAATTCCAGAAAAAAGGGGAGGATATGAATTTCTCCATTTTGTGATAATGACCCAGTAACACTCTTGTGTTACTCACGTTAAAAATCCGATGACAAGACATCAACGAGGAAAGGACAAAATTTTTCTTAAATGAAACATATCCGGGGTCATTTGCGAGACATGACCGGTACCTCTATAATGGATAAAACATCACGAAAGCGACCTTAAAAAGTTTTCGAAGTGATCGCTTCAATTTTATCACTAGGGACCTTTGGTTCTGTAGCTAAATTGTTAGCAGCAATACCCTGTCAATGACATTCTGATAGAAACCACAAGCTCCGGTATATCATATCAACTGAGAGGTGGTTACTTCATATGCAAGTGATTCTGAAATGATGCTATATATAAATGGAGAGTTCACAATATGAAAATTGAAATAATCTCTCTTGTCGTAAAGTTTAGTTTTCAACCAGTTTATGTTTATTTTCCACGATAAACCGACAAAAATCTTAAACAGGTGGTAAAGTTTATGACAATTAGCCTAGCACCACCAACAAGGGATCACTTCCCGATACCCACCTATAATCCTAGCACAAATCCACCTCACTAATTTAAGTTTCCAGAAATATATCCAAGGCCAGTGGGAATCACCTGATTGTTCATTATATCTGTCCGGGCATTCGTCACAAAATAAACTAGGTAGTCTTGATATAACTGTAAAATTTCTCAACGTGACGATCGATAAACAAGAAAAACCCAAAACCCAACTCACCCCTGCTCATCATCATTTGTAAAGGTTATATTCCAACTGACACACAAACGTGGAAACCTTCACAAAGCAAGGTGATCATCACTTACAGTCATTGACCTTTCCATCTCGTGTTTTGTACTCGAAAATCATCCAATCAGAAAGTCGTATCCAATAAATACAGCTAGCGTTCAGATTGGACAACGTTGAAGTAAGAGTACAAAATTCATAATCGAAAGATTTATGATCGTGATGCCTTGATACCACATGTACATCTGTTATAATGGTAGAATTGCAACAGGTCTCACTGAAATAAGTAAACATTTATGTTGCTATAGCAATATAATAGCTAACACATGCGTCTTAGTAAACATATTTAAACGAGAGTGTGACTATTGGTGATACTCAGTTCCATAATAATAAAAGAAAATAAAAAAAAATAAAAAAATATACAAATCTACATTTGAACAAAGACGTTATTATGATGTGTTAAATTCTAAGTTAATTCATGCACGAAGAACAATTGACACGCCAATCTATAATTAATAAATTAATTACTTTTTATGTTTTACATATCTGAAACAAGATTCAATAAATCGATCGACGAGCAGTATTAAATGTGCAAAAATATGCATTCAAACTATGTTGCACGCTTCGCCTAGTAACCAATCACAAAAATGGATTACAGAAATAACATTCTCAAACTTATTTACAACACCAATCGGGCGTTTTACCCAACCACTCAACTGTTCATCAATTAATTGCATTGTATAGGCACTGGCTACAGTGAATGGGCTACATTAATCAAAGGGGTTCCACAGGGGTCAATCCTAGGCCCAGTTCTATTTAAAGTTTTTATAAATGACATTTTTCACTTTGTTCAAGATAGTACTATTTATAATTATGCAGATGACAATACCCTTTCTTATTCTGATACTAATATAAATACAGTAGTTAAAACCCTAGAAAATGATAGCATAAACTTAATAGACTGGTTTTCCAAAAACTTAATGAAAGCAAATCCGGATAAATTTCAGGCTATTGCCATTGGTCCTAAAACAAATAAACACAATTTATCTTTTGATTTAAAAGGAAATAAAATTACATGTGAAGAAAATGTTAAACTTTTAGGCATAACCGTTGATTCCCATCTAAATTTTGATAAACATATATCAGAAATTTGTAAAAAAGCATCCCAACAATTAAATATCCTTAAACGGATAGGTAAATATTTAAACAGATTAGGACGCCTTACCATTTACTACTCCTTTATTCTTTCAAACTTTAATTACTGTCCGGTAACATGGCACTTTTGCAGCGAAAAAAATACTAAAAAAATTGAAAAAATCCAGGAAAGAGCTCTCCGTTTCATTTATGAAGACTATGAAAATACTTATGAAAATTTACTTAAAAAATCTAAATTGCCATCTTTAAAAATTCGAAGATTAAGAACTATCGCAGTTGAAACATTCAAAATTATCCATAAACAAAGTCCAAGCTATCTTCATGATTTAATTTCAATTAAAGATCAAAAATATAATTTTAGGCATCAAGATAAAGCAGTTTTACCCAGAGTACGAACAACAAGGTATGGTTTAGATTCTTTCCGGTATAATGCTGCACAAATCTGGAATGAGCTGCCGAATCACTTTAGACAAGAAACATCATTAGAACATTTTAAAAATATAATTCACACATGGAACGGCAGCTGATGCCAGTGCAGTGCATGCAGATGACCTTTAAATTTATATTTCTAAATTTTCATGCTTTTAAATATTTTTATTATTTTATTATTTTCTGTTGTTGCTTAAATGCATGAGCCTCTTATTTTTAGCTTGCTTTTGTTCAGTTGATATCTGCTTCTGTAACTTGTGTCTATATTGAATTGCATAAATTGATGTATGTTTTTATTTAATATGTTTGTATGCATGATTGTATGTGTTGTTATATACCATAGTCGATTTTAAAAGCTCATTAGAGCTTGTGTTATATGTATGATTTATATCGACTCTAAATAAAGCTTTGAATTGAATTGAATTGATTACCACAATTGGTAACTACTCGGCCATTCTCGTTACATTGCAAATAACCTCGCATGCATTAGGCGTATAAATCGCACTACTTTTCACATGTCAGTTACATGAAAGTTTGATAAAGTTATATTTTAAACAATTTTCTATATTTCAATTAAAGTTTTAATTAGTTTAGCATGATTAGATTTTATTTAGTATGTTTTCCATGTTGGATTTTCGTGGACTATATTTTTGTGCGGCTTAACTTAACTTAACTTCCGGCAAACAATTTAAGAAGAATTTCTACTATGTGCGTACGAGGTTATTTGCAGGGTGGCGAGAATGGCCGAGTAGTTACGATTGACGATTACCTGGATTAGGTAATAATAACGAAAAATTAGGATTACCTGAGAGACTAAGTGCCGGAATACAATTCCGGTTCAGGAACCTTTTTCACGGAAAAATATCGGGTAATCGTAATTTTATTTGTTAGAGTTACCTGGTCTTATTATTACCCGGAAGTTCTAGGGATTTCATTATTGGACATAAAGAATTGAAAGAATTATTATTATTATATATCAATTTGTAATTAGTAATGGAACATTTGGAATTTCCTCTCTAATTACATCTCGTTCTACCATATCTTTATCACTCATTCCGCAACGAATACTGGTCCAATTGTCATTTCCCCACTTGAACACTTTCATCATTTCCCTAATTGTTTCACGGGATTCATCCGATACAATCCACAATGAAATTATCTCGCCCTCGCCATTGTCATCAATTGACATAAGGACAAAAAGGGGGAGTCTAAGTTCATTAAGTTTATATGTGGCATCGATCAGTAAGACTTCTAGAAATTTTTCAAACATTTTCCTCGTCATTTCATCTTGAAAATATATCCCTTTTCAAGGGCGGATCCAGGATTTCAAGTTAGGGAGGGACGCACTTAAAAAAACTGCGCCGAACGGAGGGAGGCGCAAAAATTTTGGAGGTATTTCGTGTGAAAAATCACGATTTTACGCCAAAAAATCGTATTCTTTCCAATTTTAGGGGGGCGCGCGCCCTGGATCCGCCCCTGCATTTACAATACCGGATTCATTTGCCAACACTTCAACTGTTGCCCCTCCAAAAAAAAGGGTTTAAATTACTTACGTTTATTGTCTATATACATATCAAGTCGGCACATACTTAGACTGTAATTATAGCTAAAAACCACAACTGAAGGACTGGACTCCCTCATTCGCGTCCATTTTATGATTCCCTAATGAACTACATGTCTTGATAACATACACGGTGAGCACTTTTCAGCTCCTTTGGCCATATTTTTACACAAACAAATATAGACAAATTAAATTCAGAATGAAAGTTTATAATAAAATTGGTACCTGCAAAAATAAATCAATAAATAAGATGTAATATTTTATTTACATACAACTATTCCGGGTAATAATAAGACCAGGTAATTCTAACAAATAAAATTACGATTACCCGATTTTTTCCCGTGAAATAGGTTCCTGAACCGGAATTGTATTCCGGTACTTAGTCTTTCAGGTAATCCTAATTTTTCGTTATTATTACCCAATCCAGGTAAATCCGGGTAATCGTAGCCCGTGCCAATTATATAACGCAATTGTAAATTCACTTGAAAATAAAGAATTCAGTTGTTTTGTATTTTGTGATTTTTCGACAAGGTATGGCACAATGAATCTATAGATAAAATGAATTAATATGGAATAAGGGTAAATTTACTAGCATGCTTTTAAATGATATCTTCATGAAAGAAAACAAGAAGTAGTCATCAGATATTCGTCTTCAACATTGTCTAATGTTTCTGCTAGTGTACCACAAGCTCTGTGCTAGATCCACTATTATTCCTCATTTACCTAAATTATATTGGTGAGAAACGTCATTCTTTAACTGTTTTTTTTTTTTTTTTTTTTTTGGCTGATCTTCTTCTTCTTCTTCTTTCGGTATACAGCTATCCATCCAGTGGATGATCACTAGCTGTTGCGCATGCGTGGGAATAAACGTCATAAAGAAATAATAATAAATTCATTCAATTTATAACATATTTACAAGTGGTGCCAACAGAAATAATTGTTGTGGTTAAAACTATTTACAATTTCATTTTTATTTAAATTTGTGATTGTAGATGGCCGAGAACAGATGGTGTTAGCTGTTCTCTAAACGTGTTGACTGTTGGGCATAGAACTATAGTTTGAGGTAGTAAATTCCAGTGAATGATTGTGTTCGGAAAGAATGAGTACTTGTACGGATCTTTGAATGCATGAAGATGTCTGTATGTAAATGGATGAAATTGTCTGATTCTTGGGTCTGTAGGTATTAATATTGTTGTAGGAACTGCAACTATATGGTGAACAATCTTGTAGAACATAATAAGTTTTGTTTTGAGTCGACGTTGTTGTAATGTAGGCCAGGTGAGAGTTTGTAGCATATCTGTGGTGCTGCTAGTATTATGGTATCTGTTGCAGGCATACCTAGCTGCCCGTCGTTGGACCATCTCAATTTTATTGCAATGTTCCGCAGTGTGAGGATCCCAAACTGAGCATGCATACTCTAGTTTTGGACGGACAAGAGATAGGTATGCCTGCGACTTTATATTTGTCTGAGTTGGCTGGATTTCATATATTCTGATAAGTCATTTATATATACCAGAAAAAGAACAGGATCAAGAACTGTTCCCTGAGGGACACCAGAAGTGACCGGAGCAATATCTGATGACTCTCCATCCAGAACCACTCTTTTTGTACGGTTTGATAAAAAGGCAGAGATCCAGTTTAATGTTTGATTCTTGATTCCATAAAATTTGAGTTTGTATATAAGTCGTTGATGTGGAAATTTGTCAAAGGCTTTGGCAAAGTCCATGATAATGAGATCAGTTTGAATATTTGTATCTGAATTTGCGGCAAGTTCTTGAACAAAGGACAGTAGTTGAGTTTCACAGGATCTAGAATGTCTGAAGCCATGTTGAAGATTATATAATAAACTGTTGCTTTCCAGATGGTTAAGTATGTGTTTTGTAATGACATGTTCCATAATTTTACAACTGATACAAGTGAGAGAGATTGGTCTGTAATTTGCTGCGTTGTATTTTTCACCTTTTTTGTAAGCTGGTGCAACATTTGCATGTTTCCAATCAGATGGTATGCAGCCAGTCTGAAGTGATTTTTGAAAAATAATGGTTAAGATTGGGGCTGTAAAATTTTGAAGATCTTTTAGTATTCTGCCGCTGATGTTGTCTGGGCCACTGGCTTTATGCGGGTTGATGTTGTTAAGTAGTTTTTGGATGCCAGGTGTTGTGATGGTGAGTGGTGTTATTACTGGATGTGGACTCACACCCTTGTTAGGAATGTTATCTATTGATTCAGTGGTAAATACAGATTTAAATTGTTCGCTTAAGATGTTTGCCTTTTGCTTAGTGTCGGCAACTAGTTGTCCCTCTTTTTTCAAGGGAGCAACTCCACTGTTGTCAGTTCTGAGTGACTTTATGAAGGAGAAGAGTTTTTTTTTGTTTCGATTGATTATTAAAACTTTGATCTGGATCATTTGTTGGAAGGTCTAGAATTAATTTTTCGATATAGGTGTTGTAAGCATGTCTTTTTTCTTTCTTGACCTGATGTTTGTATTTCTCTTTATATTTTTTGTCTTTTTTCATTTTGAAGTATAATGTGTTCTTTTTATTGATCATCTTTCTTAGTTTATTATGGATCCAGGGTAGTCGATGTTTGTATGTTAGCATTTTATGTAGGATGTTTTTATTAATTGATTTTGTAAGATTGTTCTTTAATAAGTTCCACATTTCATTTACAGTACTTTTTGCATCACTGTTTATGTTTTGTCTTCTAAATCAGACTTGATGTTATCCCAGTTTGCTTTGTCATACCTAAAAAATTTTCTGGGTTGTTGACGTACTTTACGCAGCCATATGTCTGCTTCTATGTAAACAACATCATGGTCACTAAGCCCAAGAGGTGGTGATGTATGAACTTTATTGATGATAGATGGATTGGTTACTAGAATGAAATCAAGAGTTCGCTCTTTTCTAGTTGGAACATTTACTAATTGATGGAGATTGTATTCATCGATGATATCTAAGAGTTTGATATTAAGTTCTGCTTCTGGTTTACCTGGTATAGCTTGTGGTATAGACCAGTCAATGTGACCCAGATTAAAGTCTCCTCCTAAAATAATATTGGTATTGGATGCATGATTTATTCTACTGAGGGATAATTCAAGTTGTTGTAGAGATGTTCCCTTATCAGATGGTGGTCTATAGTATGCACCTATTAGTAAGTTCTTACTTCCAGACATGTTTATTTGAGACCAAACTATCTCGCAATCAGTTTTGAGTTCGCTTACTTCAGTACTAATAAATTCTTTGTTGATGGCAATAAGCACTCCTCCATAACTTTGGTTGTTTTTATTTGGTTTCCTGTCTGACCTGTAGACATTGAATAATTCTGATAGAAAGAACTCGTATGATGACGTATCTTTATCTAACCATGTCTCTGTTCCTAAGATTATATCAGGTTTAGCAGAGTCAATAATTTTGGTTAAGGTCTTCTTTCTTATTTGTTATTGATTGAAAATTAATGTTCAAGATTCTAATTGGTTTACGATTTTTATTTGGAGTTTTCTTTGGTTGCTTAGAATTTAGTTTAACCTTAGTCATAGGCGATGAAGATACCTGTGGAGCTCCTAAGCTATTATTGAGAGATGTACATGTATCATTCATCAAGCTCCAGTTATTTGTGGTATTAAATGATATGTCGGTTTGATTATTAAATAAGCTGGCGGAAAAGTTTGGCATTCCACAGTTGGTACATTCCAGTTTATGTTACTGACATTCATACATTCACAGTTGTGAGATGTCATACCCTGACAGTGTATGTGATACCAAGTATCACTACTGTCACAGCAAAGTGCTTTTTGCTCCCATGTTACTGCCCTCTGGCAAGTGCCACATGGCCATCGTGTGATTTTATTTCTCTTTTGTTGGTTCGTAGGATGTGTTGAATTAATTCTTTCCATGCTTGTTGGTGGTAATAAGCTTTTACTTGGTACATGTACATCATTGTTATTGTTAATGGTTTTCCCCAAGTTATTCAGGTTGTCAAATGGATTGGGTGACACAAACGAATAATTATTAAAAATTGACGTAGAAATGTTGGGTATTCCACATTGTATGCACTCCCAGCTGATGTTACTAGCATTCATACATTCATAGATATGAGGGTGTACATTTTGACAGTCTATGTGATACCAGGTGTTACAGCTATCACAACATATAGCTTTATTTTTTGTTGTTACTGCTTTTTGGCATGTACCGCATGGCCATGTAGGAGTTCTAGGGTCAGGATTTGTTTCAGTGTCTGAAGAGTTTGCAATAAGTAATAGGCACAGATATAATTGTACCTTTCTATTAGGACTATATTTGAGGTATTTGGTAACTCTTAGGCTGTTATACAGGTTACAGTTTTTATTTGAATGGTGTAGGGCCTTGGAAATGGCAACAAAAGGAAAATGTTCTGTTGGACATCTGAGCAGTATGTTTTCAGTAGACAAAGTGCTACTTGGTGAGTGTAGTATGTTAAATACAGAGCTTGTTATTGCCAAAATACAAAAACAAATTTTCCACATACCTGATTTTTTCTTTCTCTTTAAAGCTTTATCTGTACTCGAATATGGAATTGTGAAAAGGTGGGAATAGTTAATATTAGCAGAGTAGACTAGTTAAATCTTCGTCTCCTGGGCAACTCAGGAGCTCGTGTTTATCGAAAAGCCTGGTTAGTATAAAGTCTAGACAGCATGAAAGTAAAAATGTTTGTTTACTTCCGGTATACTTTGTCATGTGACTGTTTTACCGGCAATGTTATCATTCTGACTCATTGATTTTTTTAATGTTGTGTTTATCTTGTTTACTGGGTTTAAACGGGAAATTTTGAGTTGGTTGTGTACTATTACCACAATAATGATGATTCTTATTAGAAATTTGTCATAAATGATTCTAATATTTAGGAAATTTCACTTTTTTCTAGAGCCCCGGGGCTGTAACATGGGGTCAAAAGTGCGTTAGTTGTGATGACTATAATTTATGGTATCATACCGAATGCATGCACATGCCATCGCATATCTACAACTGTCTGAACAATATATCATGGAACTGTGTAACATGTGGGATGCCTCAGTTCACAGTCTGGACATACACATGCAAAATTCATTTAGCAGCATAGCAAGCGAAGACTCAATTGGCCCCCCAGATGCCTGCTCATCACCAAAAGCAGCACACCAACGGGGCAAGCAAAAAGCCACTCAATCATGGAATAAATTCACCATACTTAATTTAAACTTCCAGAGTATAAAGAACAAAAAAGCCGAGACACTGA
The DNA here is from genome assembly GCA_963383655.1 of Bathymodiolus septemdierum. Classification (NCBI taxonomy): domain Eukaryota; kingdom Metazoa; phylum Mollusca; class Bivalvia; order Mytilida; family Modiolidae; genus Bathymodiolus; species Bathymodiolus septemdierum. Next base: position 47,163,555 of record OY726522.1, read on the forward strand.
ACATCATAGACAGTTACAACCCAGATATAATAATCGGCACCGAAACATGGTTGAACGATCCAGTACACAACTCTGAGATATTCCCTCCAAATTACAATATATACAGGAGGGACCGGAGGGATGGTTTTGGAGGGGTACTTGTTGCAGTGAAGGCAGACATAATGAGTGACCACCTCGATGTTGAGATCAATACAGAATCGGTCTACACTTCAATCACACTAGAAAAAGGGAAACAACTAATAGTAGGAGCACTATATAGACCACCAAGCTCATCGATAGAATACATGGATAACATGTGCACAACACTAGAAACCCTCACAACAAGACACAAGAAAGCGGTTTTCTGGGTAGGAGGAGATCTCAACCTTCCTGACATCAACTGGACCACGTGCACCCAAACAATTGATGGAAACTCTAATGCAGTAGCAATTAATCATAGACTACTCGATTGTACTCAGAACTGTGGCCTTGAACAAATGGTCAATTTTCCAACTAGACAGAGGGCTACACCAGACTTTTACTTCACAAACCGACCATCACTTGTAGATAAATGCTTACCAGCCCCTGGAGTTGCAGACCATGACATGGTACACATTATAACCAGTGCAACTGCCAGGAGAAACAAACCTATAAGTCGTAAAATTCACTTGTGGAAGAGGGCAGATATGGATGCATTGAGGAGAGGTTGCACAGAACTAGCCACCACATTCTGCCAAACTTTCAATGCATCAACATGCAAGTCCAATTCAAGATATGTGGACCTTCATTAAGACTCATCTACTAAAACTCCAAGACCAACACGTACCATCTAAGCAGTTCTCAACAAGATATTCCCAGTCATGGATAAACAGGGAAGTAAAAAGTTTATCTAGGGAGAAAAAGCGCAGCTTCGATAAAGCAAGGCGAACAGGCAATGCAAAAGACTTAAGACATTATAAACATCTGAAACAGCTATCCACCGAGGCATGTAGAAGAAGAGCCTACAACAGCTACATCACAAACATTATTAGCCCAGATTCTACAGAAAACCCTAAAAGATTCTGGGGTTTTATCAAGGGACTACGAACTGAAAATACTGGAATTGCTCCCCTGAAGGACAGCACAGGAATGACACAATCAGACGGTAGTAAGAAGGCGGACATCTTGAATTGCCAATTCTCATCAGTATTTAACAAGGACGAGCAATGTGACTCAATTCCAAACAAGGGTCCCAGTCCATTTAATGATATGCCAGCCTTCAAAATTGGATTGGAGGGAGTCTATAAGATACTCAACCGACTTCAAATTCACAAGGTAACAGGGCCAGACAAAATATCTTGCCATATTTTAAAGGAGATGGCCGCAGAAGTAGCACCCATCCTTCATCTCTTTTTCCAAGCCTCTATCAACCAAGGCATACTACCGACAGATTAGAAAACTGCCAATGTGGTGCCAATATTTAAAAAGGGAGATAAAAGCAAAGCAGAGAACTATCGCCCCGTAAGCCTGACATCAATGGTCTGTAAAATGATGGAACACATCATCTGCAGCAGCATTATGGAACATCTTGACAGACATAAAATCCTACACGATGCTCAACATGGCTTTCGGAACCGACGCTCTTGTGAAAGTCAGCTTATCCTTACCATCCAGGATTTAGCCAAGAACATCGACAACCGAGGCCAAACTGACTTGATATTATTAGACTTCTCCAAGGCTTTCGACAAGGTTCCGCACAAGCGTCTGCTATACAAGATTAACTACTATGGTATCAGACATAGCACTAACCAGTGGATGGCCAATTTCCTTGAAGGCCGCACACAGCAAGTTCTTGTGGAAGGAGTGAAATCCACCACTGCTCCTGTCCATTCTGGTGTGCCATTCAAGGCAGTGTCCTGGCCACTCCTGGGTCCGTTGTTGTTCCTGCTCTATATTAATGACTTATCTGATGCAGTTTAAGAGGGTTCAACAACGCGACTATTCGCTGACGACTGTGCCTTGCATAGGGATATTAAGACCACCAAAGATGCCAGAAAGCTCCAAGATGACCTGGAACAACTACAGAAGTGGGAAAGAGACTGACTCATGGAGTTCCATCCCAAGAAGTGCCATGTAACCAACATCACAAGCAAGAGAAACATCATCAGCCATAAGCATAACATCCATGGCCATACCCTCGAAGTGGTAGACTCAAAGTATTTGGAACTAAGCATACCCAAGTGCCTGAAGTGGAACGACCATATCAATCAGGTGACTAAAAAGGCAAACAGTACCTTAGCCTTTTTGCGGCGCAACCTCCATCATTGCCCGAGACAAACCAAGTCACTGTGCTATCCGACACTGATACGACCACTAACAGAGTATTCAACAGTCATATGGGATTCTCATACAGCAGAGAACATCAGAAAACTGGAGATGATTCAACGTAGAGCTGCCCGGATGGTCTACGCTGACTACCAAACAACCAGCAGTGTTTCAACTATGCTGAATCAACTCCAATAGACAACTCTACAAGAACGCAGGGCCCAAGCTAAAGCGTGCATGATGTACCGTGTTGTGAACCGGCTGATCGATATTCCATCTCAGATCCTGGTACATACCATCTCGCCCAGAGGCAATAACATATATAACTTTCCTGGTGCCATACGCAAGGACCATCATCTATCAGAAATCCTTCTTCCCGGATGGCATTCGTATCTGGAACTCTTTACCATCACAAGCAGTCATAGCTCCCTCTATCGACTGCTTCAAGTCCCAGATCCAGGCCACCACCATCTGACACTAGATCTACTGGATGTTTTTAATCGCACTTTGTATATAAATTACTTTACCTGTACAGTTTTCCTTGCACCACATGCGCCAGTACGATAATCCACAACAGTGGCCTGTACTTTATTGGAAGAAGAAGAAGAAGAAGCCAAAAGAGGAACGTCTTCCTCGATCCACGCATGTGCTTCCATCATTGGGATATTCAAGCTCCAGTCCTGATACTTTGGAATTTTATATAAATCATGACCTAAATGAACTTATAGTATTTGGTCTGAAAAATTGCTTGGCTTTTTAAAGTCTCCTTTGAGTTTCAAAACTTCCGTCTAACCACCAGCTGCAGTGTTCACACTATTGCAATATATAATTAATGTATGTAACCAGGTTTGGGCCTTTTGGTTTTATTGCTCCCAAATACTTTTAAAATATTTGACTTTCCAATCTTTTGATTTTGAGCGTACCTGATGAAGAAATGCATAGTGTGCACTAAATTTGATATCTACGTTTTGTTTTTATTGGTTCAAATGAAATTGGTGCAGTGGTTTCAGAAGAAATATTTTTTTTCAAAAACTTTACAGACGGACAGGTGACAAGAGATGGCAAAAGCTCACCCGACCCGAAGAACAGGCATAAAACAGCAACAATCAATATTCAATATTATTTTATTGTGCCAAAAGAAACAATATTTTTCTATCTTAACTTATGATATAGATAACATACACAGATGTGCATCTTTTAGTATGTAGGATCTGCATTGCTGGCGTCATGGTTAGCGTGTCTGCCTCGAGTGCTGTAGATCGTGGGTTCGAGCATCCCAATCTGTATCGCAGAATAGTGAAGGTCACGTGGAGAGTGTTCAACCAATTAAATGTATGCTTTTTATTCTGATATGCAATAACAATGAAATAGATTACATCCACAAAGTGGTAAAAATAGTCCAATCATGTAGTCAAATATATTTCTGTCAAACGTTGTCTCCTTCGCTGCAGTTGTTCCATATACCTGTTAACCTCTGGGAACTGCAAAGGGGGAGATTTTGAGCATTGCCTTTAAACGATAAAAATTGTACCTAGTAGTTGAATGATAATAAAGCAATGATGTAAAATGGTACATAAAGACGCATTCATTGTATACAAATTTATTGCTGACCCTTCTATTAATAGCTTGACAGTCTAGTTACATGAACTTCACAGGTACTTGTGGACAGGACCCTATGTTGCTCCCTTTTTTTTTAACATCGACTTTTTTTCATATAAACAACATTTTGCAACTTTCTATGTATCACTGTATGACATATATACAATAAATACAATCAAACAGTAGTTTCTATCCATGCCGGGTTTCTGGCATGATATAAGTTAGAAGGTAAGTCACTCTTCTTTGTTTACATTGGGGTACTTGTTGTGCATTCATCTTAAATTAGTGAATAAAAAAGGTCTACCTGTCTGGAAATTGGCTTATTCCTTCTCTGTATATATTATTCTCCCTGAAAACACACATCAATATTTATTTACAGCAGCTGACAACTCTCCATGGAACATTTTCCACTCGCGTTTTGCAATTTTCAGACGACATTTTTGAAAACTTGAATTAAAGCTACGGAAGTGTGATTATTAGCGACATCTGCTGGTCATTTGAAATATTGACGATACGGTAAAACGCGAGAGTTCCGGGTAAAAAGTTCGGGAATTTTTTGGCGCAAAATTTAATTTTACCCGGAACTCTCGCGTTTTACCGTATCATCAATATTTCAAATGACCGGCATGGATAGAAACTACTGTTTGATTGTATTTATTGTATATATGTCATACAGTGATACATAGAAAGTTGAAAAATGTTGTTTATATGAAAAAAAGTCGATGTTAATAAAAAAAAAAAAAAAAAAAAAAAAAAAAAAAAGGGAGCAACATAGGGTCCTGTCCACAAGTACCTGTGCATGAACTTATGTTACTCTGGTATGTTAGAACAGCTTTATTTGCTGCTCTCAGAACACTGTCACTTGGATTGAATTCAAAGCAAGCTTTGTCTTGGTTTTGTTTTGCACATATTAAACAGCAAATAGTGTCATTGTTCAGATCTGACCTCATATTGAGGGGTTTTGTTAGTAGCAGTGACTGCCTTCTTGTGTAAACTGATCTCTGAGTGTCTCTTCATATCATACAGTCCCCCTGAAGCAACACTGAAGTTGGAACTACACAGAGTGCAAAACGCCAGATCATTTCCCAACGAACTTGACTAACCAGTGGAGTGATTTTTTCCACTCGTCCTGGAATTTACAATTGTATTTCTTTTTCTTTGATGTCGAAGAAGGAGTACTAGGTCCCAAATTCCACCTTCTCTTTGTTGATTGAGACATCGCTATAAAATGCCAGAAACAAATCTTATTTAAAGCTAAATCTGAATAGTACTCGCCGAGAATGTACATTTCTAATTGGTGTTGCTATCCGTTCGATTACGTAAACAACAATCAGTTTCGTATTCCTGAACGAAAAGTCTAGAGAAACTCGATAAAAATTGATACGAAACATCTCGACGATTGATGGAAATAGCCGATCTATTGTGAACAAATATGGGGACTGAAGAAAGTAAACAAATTTTTGGTTGGGTGGAGATCGTGCGGGAGGAAAAGGTGTGTGCGGGAGATTTATGTCTCCCGTGCGGGAGACCCATGCCAGTCCATACGGGAGATAAGGCTCTTCCGCAGGAGACTCCCGCGCAAAGGGGAGGGTTAACAGAAATGTTTCCAATCATCACCAGTCAGCTCATTGCCTGATTTATCAGGGTCATCGGCTTCAATTTCAAAATCTTCTTTTTTCGATAGCCGTACGACATTTTTAAGATCTAAATTAAAAAGAAAAAATGGAATTAGAAGATCGCAGGTATAAATATGGATTTAAATGAACTTGAGAAAGAAAATACAATTATATGTAAATGAGCAGTGCCGTTATTGTCGTTCTTCATCAAGTATCAGGACTGCAGCTATCTTCATACATTGGGTTTTTTTTTCTTTTTTTGTTTAACGCCACTTTCAACAATATTTCGGTTATATCGTGGCGGCCAGTTTTATTGGAGGAGGAAACCGGATTACCTGGAGAAAACCACCTACCTGTCGTAAGTTGTATCAGATAAAATGATGTAAGCAGATATATGAGTGAGCGAGCGAGTGATTGTTGTGTAGTGCTAAGTGAACAATTTTTCAGCTAAATCATGTTAAGAACAAGTTACTTTTTGATGTGATGATGATGGTGTCTGTTTTGTAATAGACCAACAGACTTACTTGGATTTTAATAGTGCCGCCAGTCACTGACAAACTTTATCACATAATGTTGTATAGAGAAAACCACTGACCTGCCGCCAGTCACTGACAAACTTTATCACATAATGTTGTATAGAGAAAACCACTGACCTGCCGCCAGTCACTGACAAACTTTATCACATAATGTTGTATAGAGAAAACCACTGACCTGCCGTCAGTCACTGACAAACTTTATCACATAATGTTGTATAGAGAAAACCACTGACCTGACGCCAGTCACTGACAAACTTTATCACATAATGTTGTATACAGAAAACCACTGACCTGCCGCTAGTCACTGACAAACTTTATCACATAATGTTGTATAGAGAAAACCACTGACCTGCCGCCAGTCACTGACAAACTTGATCACATAATGTTGTATAGAGAAAACCACTGACCTGCCGCCAGTCACTGACAAACTTTATCATATAATGTTGTATAGAGAAAACCACTGACCTGCCGCCAGTCACTGACAAACTTTATCACATAATGTTGTATAGAGAAAACCACTGAACTGCCGCCAGTCACTGACAAACTTTATCACATAATGTTGTATAGAGAAAACCACTGAACTGCCGCCAGTCACTGACAAACTTGATCACATAATGTTGTATAGAGAAAACCACTGAACTGCCGCCAGTCACTGACAAACTTGATCACATAATGTTGTATAGAGAAAACCACTGACCTGCCGCCAGTCACTGACAAACTTTATCATATAATGTTGTATAGAGAAAACCACTGACCTGCCGCCAGTCACTGACAAACTTTATCACATAATGTTGTATAGAGAAAACCACTGAACTGCCGCCAGTCACTGACAAACTTGATCACATAATGTTGTATAGAGAAAACCACTGAACTGCCGCCAGTCACTGACAAACTTTATCACATAATGTTGTATAGAGAAAACCACTGACCTGCCGCCAGTCACTGACAAACTTTATCACATAATGTTGTATCGAGTACACCTCGCCATGAACAGGATTCAAATTCACAACTTTAGTGGTGATAGGAACAACTTTAGTCATGTCAGAGAAATCAAACTAAAATAATATACAAAATATGGTTTTTCAACTTTCTTCTTTAAAATCTAAATGCCATGTAAAAAAATATCAAAACTGCAGCTATCTACCCAAAAACATTACCTATGGTTTTGAACATTTCTTCTTGATTCAATACATTCTCTGGCCTATTTTTTCCACATATAGAGAAGTGAACAATCTTCTTAAATGCTTCAGCTATGAAACTCCTGCCATCTTGTAAAAGTGTAAGGCTTAACAGCTACAAATAAGAATAAAATTATCAATGCATAAGTGATTAATAAAGAATTATACAGATTGTCCTTGATATGCCAAAATTTATAAATTGATTGATTGATTGGTGTTAACGTCATCTTTAAAATTATAATTATCGGTAATTTGGAAAAAAAATTCTTTGTTCTCGCAGAGATACTTTCAGTATCACCAAACTGACTCTGATACATGATATTATCAGTCAGTGTGACGTCAAATACATTATGACCTTGTCAATAAAAATGTCAGTTTTGAAGGTCTTGGCATACATTATCACTAGTAACCTAGCTCATCCTATTGGATTCGCTTCAATACTAGAGATAATTTCTGTTTCAGTTATTTATCAAATCTACATTTATCTGTTCTTGCTATTGCTCTTGCTAGATCGAGTACCATTTTGTGTGTCATAAGGGAAATAACTTGTATGAAAACGTATAATTTTAGAAATTGTAATAACAATCTCCCTATAAATATGCAAATTTAAATGACCTTGAGAGTGAAAATCTATCTTTATTAAAACGAGCAGTGTATTTATTGCTGTTCTCTATCAAGTATGTAATACAATGATGCTAGGAGATATAAGAGTGAGTGTGTGAGTGATTGTTGTGTAATGCAATAAAGGTAATAACAAAATTACCGAACTCTGAACAATCTCCCAAAGGGAAAGTCAAAACTCATAAGTATATAAACAGACAAAATCAGTCAACAACCGGAAAACTCAGAAAACGGTAATGACCCTGACTTGGTACAGGCATTTCCAATGAAATGGTGGGTTGAATCAGATTTTACGGTGTCAAACCTCCCGCTTTCATTACGGTTGAAAGGTTCCGGCTGTCTCTATAACAGCATTTATAACAATGCAATGTGAGCAATGCTTCAGTTAAATCATGACGAGAACAAAATGTCTTTCAATGAGATGATGATGATGTCCGCTTTGCTCTAGACCATACTCGCTATGTTAGATTTTTATAGTGTTAGCTTACTGAAACATGTGTTGATCTATGAGTAGACATGTCGCTCTCCTCTAATACATTATCCTGATTACGAGCCGACCAGTCTTTGCTCTTACTCCTATACAACTGCGTGCTAAGTGGAGAAATTTGAGGACAATACGTCACAGGATGATTTAGCGTTTTTTGGTACGTATAGAACGCGATCTTATGCTTTAAAATGATAATTTGTAGGTGGGGTGCACTTTATGCATAAGAGCAAGTATCAGACACTTTTCAGGTCAAGCAGAGAGTTGCCGGTAGCATAGCTTCGAGTTCACGGACGGCAATATTCCCAATGATCGATGAATTCATGTTCAAATAATATTAATTGTGCTCATTATATATGTGTTACTTAAAATAAAATTGTATAAAAATGATATTCATTGCGCATGCTTGTTCATTGCCTTTTTGAAAGGTATGTAAATATGTATTTATTCTCGATGTTTGTCAATAATCATATTTGTGCATTGGTGTTGTTGTTCGAACTAATTGTCCATACGAATGCAGGAATAACTGTCAAAAGTTTGCTATCAGACGTGTGATATTTTACCTTTTAGCAATCTCTTTTTTCCTGGGGTGAAATTACATGTGTTTGGGTATTGAACCTTTGTTTGATTTATTGATTTTTACAGCAGTTGACAAGGTCAAGGACCGTATATTGTATAACAAGGTGTGAAAAGATAATTGAACATACTGGGACACCTGTCAATATTATATACTATATTGTAGCATTGATACAATATGAGTACACTTCAAAAGAAATTATAATCTCTTTGATCAGGTCTTAATTAATGTTATTACTTTTGTATTGTTTTCTCTTTATTTGAATCATCGTAATTACTTCCTATTTAAAGCTTGGCGGCCGGAGCTAGTGCACTAAATTTTGCTCTCATCCTATCTGGAATTTTATTAAGATTAACACCAGAGAGAGCCCCAAGAACTGTTTTGAGAGATGAAAGACCTGAACTTGTTTTCAAATTAAACATTACCGATAAACTTCCTGCATTCACAAAACAGCTAATGTTCACTTGCAAATCTAGAATAAACGGTTTAAACTCTTTTAACAAAACTAATTTAACATTTCCCTGTCTAAAATTTATCAAAAATATATGGATTAACAAATTCATGATCTGTGGTAAGCAGTATTTTGCTGTTTGAACGAGGATTTCTGCCGTGAATGATTTACTGAATCTCCTTGCGTTATATAGATAGGAACTAGAATTTTCCCCAGATTTTTGGGGAGGAAAGGGGGTGCGTTCTATGCACCAGTGCATTTAATAGACACAAAAAGACGGTAATGATTTATTGTGTTTAATGCCACTTTCAGCAATATTTTCAGGCGACTGGTAAAGTTTACAAAGTCAGGCACGAACCCACGCCGTATTGGTGATAGGCTTGTATGAGCTATTAGGTAATCCAACTACCTAACTCACTGAGCCACCCGGGCCCTTCGCCACAAGATAATATTTTATTGTTACTATTTGACCTTAACTGTTACTTACCTCACAATCTAAATGATAGCTAGCTATACATTCCCATGTATCTATTCTCCAAACTTTGAAAACATTTTCAGTTGAATTCTCTGTATTAGATTGTGTCAGGAGATAGGGACCATCTTCTACATGATACAAGTTCACGGCTTCTTTGTGGCCTTTAAGTTTGTGTAGAAGTTCACCTGCAAATATCAATCAAAAGTTACATTTTTTAAATAGCTAAGAGATTTAAAAAATGTACATGGGGTGATATATTTTGATTTCTACCTCCTGCAAATTCACTAATTAATATGCATATATTTTGATGTGAATCCAATACCACTGGTCAAAATGCTATGACTATTTTCATTGTTGAAAAATAATATAAATTAGGAAACTAAATATTGTCATTCTTTACTGTTATCAGGCACAAATGTACATTTACATTTTCAAACTTTTTAATATTACAAAATGAATATAATTACTGATTTTTGATGAGGTTGATATTTGGCTTTATAAACCCCCAAACAATGACATTCCCCCAGACAGAGTTGAGGTCAATATCATGTTTCTAGGGTTTATAAATCATGTATATCAACTGAAAACAAAGGACATTAATTGTTTTATCATATTGTGAAAGAACGGGGTACTAATTTTTGTGGATTTCGTTGTTAACTGAAACCACGAAAATTTAAATCCAACGAAATAGAATTTGTCCTTTCATTGTTAGTTCGAGTGTTTGAAACCACGAATTCAAGAGGGGCCGCCGTGGCCGTGATTGTATAGTAGTAGGATTTATAACTACCTATGCATACAGTGCCTATCACCACTAACGTTGTGAGTTCGAATCCCGCTAAGGCGATGTGTGCTTGATATAACATTATGTGATAAAGTTTGTCAGTGACTTGCGACAGGTCAGTGTTTTTCTCCGGGTACTCCGGTTTCCTTCACCAATAAAACTGACCACCACGATATAGCTGAAATATTGTTGAAAGTGACGTTAAGCACCATGCAACCAACCAACCAACGAATTCAAGAATCCATGGAACAATGCATTTTGCAGAAACCACGAAAATTGGTGCCAACGACTAAAAGTATGTTCACAGTAATATGATTTCAAGATAAGCTTTTCTTAACGAAAAAAAAATTAATATCATTTTAATTTTTTTTAATGTCAATATTTCCTGTGTCATAAACTGTCTCGTGTTGGATACCCTCATGCCTAGTGGTGAGGGTATATATATATATATACCTGTTTTTATGTCCCATATTCTTATCACGCCATCATCACAACCAGCCACAAGAACATTTCCTATTAGCATAACGCTTTCCGCCGACACTCCTTTACTGTTTACTCCTAGATCTTTATACAATTGCAAATCTTTAATATCACAGAATTCTTTTATAGTGTCTGGAAATGAAAAAAAACTAAACTAAAACACTGTAAAAACATTATTATTGATAGATGTAAAGTGGACTCCTGAATTCAAGTTCATAACTCGGGCATAGTCTCTGAAAATGAAAAAAACCACTGTAAAAATCATATTATTGATAGATGCATATGTAGAGTGAAGCCCTGAATTCAAGTTCATAACTCGGGCATAGTCTCTGAAAATGAAAAAAAAACACTGTAAAAATCATGTTATTGATAGATGTAGAGTGGACTCCTGAATTCAAGTTCATAACTCGGGCATAGTCTCTGAAAATGAAAAAAAAAACCACTGTAAAAATCATGTTATTGATAGATGTAGAGTGAAGCCCCTGAATTCAAGTTCATAACTCGGGCATAGTCTCTGAAAATGAAAAAAAAAAACACTGTAAAAATCATGTTATTGATAGATGTAGAGTGAAGCCCCTGAATTCAAGTTCAAAACTTGGGAATAGTCTCTGAAAATGAAAAAAAACATATCATTGATAAATGTAGAGTGATGTCCCTTGAATTCAAGTTCATAACTCGGGCATAGTCTCTGAAAATGAAAAAAAAACACTGTAAAAATCATATTATTGATAGATGTAGAGTGAAGCCCCTGAATTCAAGTTCAAAACTCGGGCATAGTCTCTGAAAATGAAAAAAAACCCATATCATTGATAAATGTAGAGTGATGTCCCTTGAATTCAAGTTCAAAACTTGGGAATAGTCTCTGAAAATGAAAAAAAAACCATATCATTGATAAATGTAGAGTGATGTTCCTTGAATTCAAGTTCATAACTTGGGCATAGGCTCCGAAAATAAAAATAAAAAACTGTAAAAAACATGATTGTTAGGTGTAGTGTGATGTTCCCTGAATTCAAGTTTATAACCCTGGAAAAGTAGAAGAGTCAATTGTTATGTACACATTTGTAATCTCTTTGAATCAAAGTCGAAGGAACTGATAATTTTCTTTGAGTGAGTAAATGATTGTTATTTAACACCAAGTGAGCAATTTTTCAGCCATATAATGGCAAGAACAATGTACAATCAATGAGATGTTGATGATATTCGCTTTGTACTAGACCAACATGCTTAATTGGATCATTATAGTGCTAGTTCACTGAAACAACAGTCTGCAGTTGGACATGTTGCTCCACTTGGACACATATTATTCTGATTCTGAGCCAACCAGTCTTTGCTCTTACTCATAAAAGCTGTGTGCTTAGAACAGAAGCAGCATATACCAATTTTATCGTCTTTTGTTTAAATACGACCTGGGATCGAACCAACAATCAAACGCACTCAATGTGAACTCCTTTGAAAATACCAGAGTATTCCACTTACACGCGTATTTGGGAAATTAAAACTTACTGAGAACAGATAAAATTTTAAGATTGAGCTATCCAAGGCAACAACTTATCCAAGTTTGAGATGATGAGGTTTGATGAGTCAAAAAATAACAGAAGCACCAAGGCCAACAAACGAAAATGTTCTTGTGAACATAATTAAGGGTCATTGTGATACCTTTGCTTGTTTATTAGTTATAATCATAGCGTCATACTCAATCTGCTCCAGATCATTTATTCAAAGACATTGTAGACTGGAATATCAATTTAAACAGTTGTAAATATTTTGAAATGCTAAAATAGTTATAACCTTTACTGCAAAATATAGGCTTCTTGAAAACATTTGTTTCAAACTTGCAGCAAACTATTTTTAAAAACACGATCTAGAAGTTGCTGCTTGCTAGCAGCAAACATTTTATCATAAAAGTTAGATATGATGATGGTTACTGCTAACAATATTGTACCCATATTATATATGGATTTTTTTTCTGCCACTTGCTACAAAAATAGCTGCAAACCTGCTGCAGGCTTGTCAGAACTACACTACAGACATACACAAAAAATGTCTGTTTGTTTTTGTAATTTCTAAAATTATTCAACTACTTAAATGCCATCCAATGGAAGAAAACTACCCCAAAATACCTGTTTTAGCCAAATTAACAAACCCTTAATTATTATGGAATCAGACTGTATTATCTGGAGGCATCAAATGGAAGTCTGGTTCAAAGATATTTAAAAGGCTCAAGATTTATATTTACATGAACTTCCTTATCTCGCATCTATCATCTTTTGGTATGTAAAGAACGCAACCTTATACTTTAAAATGATAATTTGTAGGCGGGTACGTTTTATGCATAAGAACAAGTATCAGATACTTTTTTCAGGTTACGCAGAGAGATTCCGGTAGCATAGATTCGAGTACATGACCTGCAATATTCCCAAAGATCGGCGAGTTCATGTTCAAATAACATTAATTGTGTTCATTATATATGTGTTATTTAAAATAAAATTGTATAAAAATTGCCTTTTTGAAAGGTTTGTAAATATATATTTACTCTCGATGTTTGTCAATTATAATACTTGTGCATTGGTGTTGTTGTTCGGAACTAACAGTCCATACAAATGCAGAAATAACTGTTGAATGTTTGCTATCAGACATGTTTGGTACAATGCATTTGTAAATTTGGAATGCATTATTGAGTGCCATTCTGAAATTATGAAATCGTTGGCCGTTTGATCAACAGTTCTGTTTGAAGCCGCCATATTTGTACCGATGATGTATTGGTCACATGAGACTTCTATATTAGAAAAATAAAAAGAAAATTTTCCGTGTATAGTGGGTTTATATTTCGTCTATAATTTAGAGTGATATTTTCCTTTTTGCAATCTCTTTTTTTCCAGCGGTGAAATTACATGTATTTGGTTATTGAACCTTTATCGATTTTTACAGCAGTTGACAAGGTCAAGGACCGTATGCTGTATAACAAGGTGTGAAAAGATAATTGAACATACTGGGACACCTGTCAATATTTATATCATAATGTTGTGTTAGCAATGACTATGCCAATATAGTGGTCAGGGTTGAAGACATAGTGTACTACCCGAAGGGGAGTGCACTATGTCTTCAATCCTGACCACTATATGGCATGGTCATTGCTAACACAACATTATAATTAGTATCATCAGAGACGAATTTAGAGGGGGCGTGCGGGGCGTGCCTCCCCCCCCCCCCTAATATTCGCAAAGCATATGTTATACAACGTTAATCAAATAGTTCAGCAAACAACTTTTTCATGAATGGTTAACTCGTGACCTGTAGTAAAATATTCCTTCACATGATGAATTGACAATTTCCGCTTTTGTTTGTCTATAAACAAGAACGGTCGAATCATACGTTTTCAATGAATGAATCAAACGACGAAAAGAAAAGCTCCATCCGGACGGGCAGTATTAACTAGAACCACCCGAAAAGACAAGCACCGAAAGTACAGACCAATTAGTGAAATGAGGAATGCGCTAAAACTAAACCAATAGTTCTTTGAAAGGTTAAAATATCGTGATCGATCAGTCATGAGTTGAACAATTCGCGTCACGGTTGTTCAAAAAAAGTTTTACTTTAGGTTCTTATAATCTGACAAAAACATACTGTTAACAATTATCCGACAAAATTAAGTCAAGTTTTTTAAGTCTGATAAAAATGGTGTGGTTAGTTCAAAATTGTCGTTCAATTAAATGTCTGCAATTCCTCAAACCCCCAGAGCTTAGGGGGGAGGGCTTCGCCCCCCTGGGTCCCCTACCAGGGCTCTGCATACGACCCGCTGGGGGACATTAAGCGGTCCCCAGACCCCTCGCCTACTCACGCCCCCCCTAACCACAAATCCTGGATCCGCCCCTGATCATTATGCTGACTGTTATATGTAGACAAAATATATTGAGAACTATTACAATAAATGAGGTCCTGATATTGGTGACTAATATTTGGATCAGATAGTCTTGAAAGTGTGAGAATATTCTTTGTTTCATGTAAGGCTTTAAAAATATAAAGATGTTTGAAGTTTGAAATTTAATTACAACAATAACAAGTATTAAAAAACAGTAACATCAATAATAGACGACTATGATAGATTGACAGATTGGATCCACCCCTTTGCACGTGGACTAGCTATATATAGCTTGACAGACAGCTGAAAACTCAACCTTCCCCGCATGAAACTGGCATAGTATATCAACCCTATATAATTCTTTGTGATATATGCCAAAATATCGTATGAACTTATATTACAGAAGAAATTTACAGAAAGCATAATAATGATGAATAAGACAATTGAATACAGTCGATAGCGATAAACTTTCTGCATTTACCAAACAGATTATTTTCGTTTGCAAAATCTAGAATAATTTTATTTAAACTCTTTTAACAAAACACATTTAACATTTTCCTGTTTAATGTTTATTAAAAATAGATGGATTATCAAATACTTAAGCAATGTTTTGTCGTGTCAATGAGGATTTCTACCGTGAATGTTTTACTGATCTTCCTACGTTCTATAGATAGGAACTAGAATTTACCCATTTTTTGGGGGTGCGTTTTATAGACACAAAATCACGGTATATTAAAAATATCTGACAAACATTATTTGCTCAATACTAAATAGTATCACAATTATTTTTTACTAAACAGACTTATTCCTTGTCAGATGAACCTAGTTAACTTGCATTATACAGAGGGCACAGCGTGATTTTTACATTTCCCACTATTCCGTCACGGAAATTAATCCTTTCCACGATGGCTCCGTCGCGGAAAACACGACTGAACAGGTAAACTGATATTTTGCATCCGCGGTGGTATCATCGTGGAAAGGATTAACTTTTATTATACGTGTGTTTTCTCCACGATATAGCGTGGAAATCATCGAGGAAAAGATTAATCTATGTGTGGTGAACACGATATAGCGTGGAAATCATCGTGGAAAATATTAATCTTTTCCACGATGATTTCCACGCTATATCGTGGAACACATTTTTAAAAGATTTAATATGCCTAACATTAATATTTATTTGGAATGCATAAGCTTCCTAAAATTAATATATACACGAGAGTATTTACAGTGTGTATTTTCATAAATGTCACAATGAAGCGTAGAAATTAATTATGGGGCAAACAGATAATTATTTGTACAGAATATATATGATTTTGTTCATCATAAATGGTATTGTCATTAATTTACCGAAGTGTATAAAAATTGGGCATTTCAAATATAGTTCTTTTTCTTATTTTGTAAGTTTATATAAAATGGGAAACGCTTTAGGTTTTCTTGTCAATTTGGCGTAGTATAATAAAAAAAAATTGTAGCGGTGGTCGCCGGATGTAAATCCATTTGAATTGAAAAGGAAACCCTTTACGTTAACACTATGCCAGTACACTTACAGACAATAACAATGTATATGGAGAACCACTTGTAATGGATTATCAACATTGTTGTAGGAAAGGAAGACAAGAAGTTCAGTGGGGTGAATAAAAAAAAATGTTTTGGAAACATCCCGGTTTACATAATTTCTGTCAAAGTTTTATTCAAGATAGACAAGAAGTTCAGCGGTGTGTCTAAACATCGCTAAGACTGTCTTAGTGCACTAAGACTCTTAAAAACTGCCACTAAGGACATGAAGGAATGTTTTTTGTGCATAATGATCCCTTTAGATGAAAAATATATTATTTAAAACTTTAATTGTGAATTTTGATGGAAAAAAGTTATGTTATAAGGGAGTTATAACAAATTTAATCGGCACGTGTCGTCTATCACCGTTTTAGCTTATTACCTGTTGATTAACCATTTTACCTGGCCGCATGGTTGATTGGCAATCAATTCCGAACAAATAAACAATCAGATCGTTTGATCTACCTGATTAAAGCTATTTATTAAACAAACCTAAGTCAGACAAATGTAAGAGCTTGATAACTCTTTCTTTCAAGCTATTTTACAAAAAAAGTAAAAATTAATTACTGATATTGTATGGTTTTTTTTTGTACGGAAATAATTAAATAAAGTGTTGTGTTTATTTAGCATTTTTTAGTAATAGCATAATTTTATAATGGTTTGAAAATTTCTTTTTGTATTCATTACAAACATACTTTCATACGAACAAGCTAGCTTTTTCACGAATTTTGAAAGCTACTCGAAGACAACGTGATAGTCTTGTGCTGATGGCTCTCCCATTGCACGGATCTTAACGCTCATGCAGTAGTATTACAAGAGTGGAGTACACTAACGATCTTGGAAAAATTTCTTTGCTTTAAGACAATTATCTTGAACTCGTCGTCAGCTTTTCTTTTTTAACATAAGTTTGTCGATATCATCAAAATTATATTCATTTTCCTCAAAAAAAGTTACCTCCGTTTTTTGTATAATTATCAATAATAATAGTTTGACAGTTTGATATGATATCGACAATTAAAACAAGCACAAATACTTATACACTAGCAATAATCATATGGTTTCACCGACCCATTCTGTTATATAATAAAAGACAATCAAAAACTGGACAAATGTGTAACCATATGATTTTTATTTCATTTTTTGTAGAAATAAATTTGGCCCAACAAAGGAGTGTGTCCAGTCAATTTACGAAAAACCCGGAACAAATGGCAAAATAAATTAAACTAGGAAGAACTGTTTTAGATACCTAAAACTTATGTCTCCCCTTAATGCGGCCATCTGATCTGTACAACAACCTATCTCGAAAGACAAAAATGTTATGGCCAGGACAAGAAAATACTATTCAAAAAACCATTATTTGACCTTGAGGTCAAAGGTCAAGATCCCACGAAGGTCATTAAGGTACGCGACACACTGCCTTATGGTCATGCACCCACATACCAAATATCATTGACCTATTTTGAAAGACAAAAATGTTATGGCCTGGACAAGAAAATACTATTTAAAAAACAATTATTTGACATTGAGATCAAAGGTCAAGGTCCAACAAAGGTCATTATGGTATGCGACACACCACCTTATGGCTATGCACCCACATACCAATTATGATTGACCTACCTCGAAAGACAAAAATGTTATGGCCCGGACAAGAAAATACTATTTAAAAAACAATTATTTTACCTTGATGTCAAAGGTCAAAGTCCCACGAAGGTCATTACAGTACGCGACACACCGCCTTATGGTCATGCACCCACATACTATATATCATTGACCTATCTCGAAAGACAAAAAAGTTATGGTCCGGACAAGCTTCGCTGAGAAGAAGCGGAAGAAAAAAACAGACTAAAACAATATGTCTCCCTTCGTTCGAAGGCGAGACATAAATATATATATATAAAGTAGCCTATTATCTTTATATACACATGTTTAAAGAAATATAAAAAGTCGCCACAAAGAAAATTGGTGGAAATGCATGAATTTAATCACGAAAAATTAATGAGCTCCGTACGATGTGTATAGCAATATACAGAAAAATAAATACATTCACTGGGGTAAAGCTGATTACGGTCATCCCAAGATGGCGGACGTAGAATCAGGTAAGAATCTTTTTTGTCGATTAAATTGTTTCTATAATGTATTTTAAATGGCACATGCATTGGTACGATAGTAATCTATGAACTTATTACAAGGAAATCACAAATTACAACTGAAAAATGTATATGAAAGAGAAAATCCGATTTTTAAAAATCGCTAAGATGACCGTAACTGAAAACTTCATCGGCATTGCAATTACGGTCATCTCAGTTTTCAGTTACGGTCATCTTAGCGATTTTTTAAAATCGGATTTTCTCTTTCATATACATTTTTCAGTTGTAATTTGTGATTTCCTTGTGATAAGTTCATAGATTACTATCGTACCATTGCATGTGCCATTTAAAATATATTATAGAAACAATTTAATCGACAAAAAAGATTCTTACCTGATTCTACGTCCGCCATCTTGGGATGACCGTAATTACAGTTACGGTCATCAGCTTTACCCCAGTGCCTATGCAGCTGGTCCAGAAAGTCGAGGTCACCTGAGGACAGCATGGCTATATATCGATGTCAAGCTGCTTCCCAAGTTCCATTGTTCGTTGGATTCTCAATTTCGTCGATCAACCTACCCACGAAAACCACGAAAATTGGTACCCCACGAATAAAAGTGATTTCACAGTCATTCATAATCTATTTTTTATAGACGTATGCTAATATCAAATAAGCTAAGAATATTATTATCCGTTCTCTTCAGTTTTTCAAACCAAATTTCTTTACCGACACCTGTGTATATTGAGATAATTATGTTTACATGACAGACATTGTATATTCCTACTTGTTGTGGAAATCATTTTCAAACTGATACATACATACAGGGACCAAATTCGTATTAAAGGTGTTCGAGCAGTAATATCTAACAAAGTATATTAAGACCATTTAACCAAACTTGAAACAGTCCAACGTCACAGAAATGGCGAATTGATTAAGCCTTGTAAATGTTGTGTATGTACATTATTTGTATGGATGTTTCTGTCGAATGTAGGACAGAAAGTCACAGGACAAAAGGTCACAACTGACATTTTTCGATAAAAAGTCACAATTTGTAATTTAAAAAAATCTACTAGTATTTTAATTATTTATAATATAAACTTTATAGGACTAAAATCCACATTTTTAAATAAATATTGAAATTGAAATTTATTGAAAACATATTTTTTTAATGAAAATTTCATATATTAAGCATAACTTGGATCATATACACGGTGTATATCCATAGTGGAACGGAACTCTCTGATGTATGATTCAATCCAAAACCAAAACCCATTCATATACCTTTGCTGAAAATGTGTTTCGCACGCTTTCCAACCAGATGACTGTCAATGTAAAGTGAAATTTCGGAAATATCTTTTACGAATATTTGCTTTCTTCCACCTTTTAGCTCTCAAATTTTAACAATTATTAAAAGAAGAAACCTAAATGCACCAACTCCTAACCCAGTCTTCAGTTAATAATCCATTAAAGCCCATTAAATTCGATTTTTAATAGAAAAGATTCATAACGGCACCTTTACGATTTATAGAAAACGTGTTAAAATGTGGCATCACGACCTTCGCAACTTGAAGGCAACGGACCCTTTACGACAATAATTGTTTTATTATCCTTCATTTTGTTTCAGGAAAAGTGGAATTCTAAATATAAATATTGTAGGCAGAAGTAAAATGTTGTGGAAAAATATTTCCGCAAACAAACCCTTAATTAACCTGCATTAACTAAGAAATAAAGAGTTTATTCATAAGTTAAAACTTTTCTTACAAAAATGATGACAGGGTTTAATATTAAGTGCTTCCTGATAAGGAAGGGGGCAACCTCCCATCTTTTAGGGTATACTGGGGTGTGCAAATATATGAAAGGGTAACAAGTTTTGTAACAATTATATAAATTTGAGGGCAATTTTTCTCTTTTTCTAGTAAAAAAATGGCCAAATATAGTGTATAATATACCTGTTTAGGATATATTAATTTGGGTCAGTTTTCAATCCTTCAGACTGCCAGGTATAGCTGAAATACTGCTGAAAGTGGCATTAAACCCCATTCAATCAATCAATCAATCCTTCAGTGGTACATCCCCATAAAAAGTATGGCTGTTACCCCTCCTCCCCCGGGGTCCCTAATTACCAGTGTCAGAATGCTTTGAATATTTCCTTTGACAATCCCGAAGGTTGCAGTTCCACAATCATAAAGATCCGTTGCTTTGCAGAGATGAAATTTTTTCATCATTATTGATTTTATTATACATTAATTGGTTTTCATATTTGTCATGGCATTGAAATGAACATCCAATATGGAGGGCGGGGCTGTCGGACACAATTTTGAAAGAGACTCACCCAGGGACCATCCCTGCCAGGTTTGGTTTAATTTGGTTCAGCAGTTTCAGAGGAGAAGATTGAAATGTGATCTTTTATCAAAATATGCCTTATTTGCATAATCGGTATAAATCGGCTGAAAGAAAAATTTCACAGAAAAACACGGAATATGTGTTAAACTACTCATTGCCATGTAGCTGCAGTTACAATTTGAGCTGATTTCGACTTATACTAAAGCAGCAATGGACAATTGAAGAAATTTCTATTTTTAGTAACAGCAGCCATCTTGAATGGAGGGCGGGGCTGTCGGACACAATTTTGAAAGGGACCCACCCAAGGACTATCCCTGCTAGGTTTGGTTTAATTTGGTTCTGCAGTTTCAGAGGAGAAGATTTAAATGTGATCTTTTATCAAAATAATTGGCTGAAAGAAAAATTTCACAGAAAAACACGGAATTTGTGTTAAACCACTCCTTGCCATGTAGCTGCAGTTAAAATTTGAGCTCATTTTGACTTATACTAAAGCAGCAATGGACAATTGAAGAAATTTCTATTTTTAGTAACAACAGCCATCTTGAATGGAGGGCTGGGCTGTCGGACACAATTTTGAAAGAGATCCACCCAGGGACCATCCCTACCAGGTTTGGTTTAACTTGGTTCAGTGGTTGCAGAGGAGAAGATTTAAATGTGATCTTTTATCAAAATATGCCTAATTTGCATAATCGGTATAAATCGGCTGAAAGAAAAATTTCACAGAAGAATCCGGAATATATGTTAAACTACTCCTTGCCATGTAGCTGCAGTTAAAATTTGAGCTCATTTTGACATAGCAGCAATGGACAATTAAAATTTCATCCCCCCTTTTTTCTATTTTAGCTTGGCGGCCATCTTGGTTGGAAATCGGGATCAACGGACACAATTTTGGAAGAGGGCCATACAAATACCATTCCACCAAAGTTTGGCTGCAATTGGCTCAGTGGTTTCTGAGGAGAAGATTAAAGTTTATGACGTAAGACGGACGGACAGACGGACGGACAGACAGACGGACGGACAGACAGACGGACGGGCGGACGACGACGGACACCAAGTGATTGCAAAAGCTTTGGCCAGGTGAGCAAAAAACACATAAAAACAAATTAATCACCATACCATTTTTTATGCCACATATAAACGGAATGCTAATTTTCGCTTTCCTTCCTCCCACAGACAAAAAGTATTTAGCACATGTAGAAAGATCAATTACATTGTTGAAATAGGACATATTTAAATCCTGTAATCGTATGACCCTCGTCAACTCCCTCTTGATACCATCACATAACAAAATAGCACTTTCATCTGAAGCACAACATATAACACTTCCTTTCTCGTCGGCCTGAAATTAACAATAAATAAACAATCAAAGATTAATCAAACAAAACTGAAATACTTATACAGTGAAACCTGTCTGAACCAAACCCTCTAAGGACCAGTTTTTGTCTGAACCAAACCCTCTAAGGATCAGTTTTTGTCTGAAACAAACCCTCTAAAGACCAGTTTTTGTCTGAACCAAACCCTCTAAGGACCAGTTGTTGTGTTCAGAATAGACAGGTGTTAGGTTTATACTGGTTAAATTTTAAAAAAAATCCTACATTGAGAATTTATTTAAATAAACATTAGAGCAAACAGAAGGGGCAATCAACATTAGAGCAAACAGAAGGGGCAATCAACATTAGAGCAAACAGAAGGGGCAATCAACATTAGAGAAAACAGAAGAGGCAATCAACATTAGAGCAAACAGAAGGGGCAATCAACATTAGAGCAAACAGAAGGGGCAATCAACATTAGAGCAAACAGAAGGGGCAATCAACATTAGAGCAAACAGAAGGGGCAATCAACATTAGAGCAAACAGAAGGGGCAATCAACATTAGAGAAAACAGAAGGGGCAATCAACATTAGAGAAAACAGAAGGGGCAATCAACATTAGAGCAAACAGAAGGGGCAATCAACATTAGAGAAAACAGAAGGGGCAATCAACATTAGAGAAAACAGAAGGGGCAATCAACATTAGAGAAAACAGAAGAGGCAATCAACATTAGAGCAAACAGAAGGGGCAATCAACATTAGAGAAAACAGAAGGGGCAATCAACATTAGAGCAAACAGAAGGGGCAATCAACATTAGAGAAAACAGAAGGGGCAATCAACATTAGAGAAAACAGAAGGGGCAATCAACATTAGAGAAAACAGAAGGGGCAATCAACATTAGAGAAAACAGAAGGGGCAATCAACATTAGAGAAAACAGAAGGGGCAATCAATATTAGAGCAAACAGAAGGGGCAATCAACATTAGAGAAAACAGAAGGGGCAATCAACATTAGAGCAAACAGAAGGGGCAATCAACATTAGAGCAAACAGAAGGGGCAATCAACATTAGAGAAAACAGAAGGGGCAATCAACATTAGAGAAAACAGAAGGGGCAATCAACATTAGAGAAAACAGAAGGGGCAATCAATATTAGAGCAAACAGAAGGGGCAATCAACATTAGAGAAAACAGAAGGGGCAATCAACATTAGAGCAAACAGAAGGGGCAATCAACATTAGAGCAAACAGAAGGGGCAATCAACATTAGAGAAAACAGAAGGGGCAATCAACATTAGAGCAAACAGAAGGGGCAATCAACATTAGAGAAAACAGAAGGGGCAATCAACATTAGAGAAAACAGAAGGGGCAATCAACATTAGAGAAAACAGAAGGGGCAATCAACATTAGAGAAAACAGAAGGGGCAATCAATATTAGAGCAAACAGAAGGGGCAATCAACATTAGAGAAAACAGAAGGGGCAATCAACATTAGAGCAAACAGAAGGGGCAATCAACATTAGAGAAAACAGAAGGGGCAATCAACATTAGAGCAAACAGAAGGGGCAATCAACATTAGAGAAGACAGAAGGGGCAATCAACATTAGAGCAAACAGAAGGGGCAATCAACATTAGAGCAAACAGAAGAGGCAATCAACATTAGAGCAAACAGAAGGGGCAATCAACATTAGAGAAAACAGAAGGGGCAATCAACATTAGAGCAAACAGAAGGGGCAATCAACATTAGAGCAAACAGAAGGGGCAATCAACATTAGAGCAAACAGAAGGGGCAATCAACATTAGAGCAAACAGAAGGGGCAATCAACATTAGAGCAAACAGAAGGGGCAATCAACATTAGAGCAAACAGAAGGGGCAATCAACATTAGAGAAAACAGAAGGGGCAATCAACATTAGAGCAAACAGAAGGGGCAATCAACATTAGAGAAAACAGAAGAGGCAATCAAGATTAGAGAAAACAGAAGAGGCAATCAACATTAGAGAAAACAGAAGAGGCAATCAACATTAGAGCAAACAGAAGGGGCAATCAACATTAGAGAAAACAGAAGGGGCAATCAACATTAGAGCAAACAGAAGGGGCAATCAACATTAGAGAAAACAGAAGGGGCAATCAACATTAGAGCAAACAGAAGGGGCAATCAACATTAGAGCAAACAGAAGGGGCAATCAACATTAGAGCAAACAGAAGGGGCAATCAACATTAGAGAAAACAGAAGGGGCAATCAACATTAGAGCAAACAGAAGGGGCAATCAACATTAGAGCAAACAGAAGAGGCAATCAACATTAGAGCAAACAGAAGGGGCAATCAACATTAGAGAAAACAGAAGGGGCAATCAACATTAGAGCAAACAGAAGGGGCAATCAACATTAGAGCAAACAGAAGAGGCAATCAACATTAGAGCAAACAGAAGGGGCAATCAACATTAGAGCAAACAGAAGGGGCAATCAACATTAGAGCAAACAGAAGGGGCAATCAACATTAGAGAAAACAGAAGGGGCAATCAACATTAGAGAAAACAGAAGGGGCAATCAACATTAGAGCAAACAGAAGGGGCAATCAACATTAGAGAAAACAGAAGAGGCAATCAAGATTAGAGAAAACAGAAGAGGCAATCAACATTAGAGAAAACAGAAGAGGCAATCAACATTAGAGCAAACAGAAGGGGCAATCAACATTAGAGAAAACAGAAGGGGCAATCAACATTAGAGCAAACAGAAGGGGCAATCAACATTAGAGAAAACAGAAGGGGCAATCAACATTAGAGCAAACAGAAGGGGCAATCAACATTAGAGCAAACAGAAGGGGCAATCAACATTAGAGCAAACAGAAGGGGCAATCAACATTAGAGAAAACAGAAGGGGCAATCAACATTAGAGCAAACAGAAGGGGCAATCAACATTAGAGCAAACAGAAGGGGCAATCAACATTAGAGAAAACAGAAGGGGCAATCAACATTAGAGCAAACAGAAGGGGCAATCAACATTAGAGCAAACAGAAGGGGCAATCAACATTAGAGAAAACAGAAGGGGCAATCAACATTAGAGAAAACAGAAGGGGCAATCAACATTATAGAAAACAGAAGGGGCAATCAACATTAGAGCAAACAGAAGGGGCAATCAAGATTTAGTTTATTACAGTTCAGTTTATACAGTATTCTATTTTATTCAGGCAGGTGTAGGGCTTGATGACGGTTGCCATAAATTTTGCAGGAACTGCTAACCTTTCTCGAACACCTGGTTCCACTCTCTGTGTTTGTGGGAGTTAATGTTGTCTGAACTTTTGTTTTACTTTTCTGCTTGCACTGTTTTTTGTTGTAGTTTGTTTGTTTTTTTCAGCGATCGTTAATGGCTTGAATATTATTTTGGCATTCTGTAATCTACATTCATTTAGAAAAATGATCCCTCCTTCCACTCAACAACGTACTGTTGATAAAAAAAATGATCCCTCCTTCCACTCAACAACGTACTGTTGATAGAAAAATGATCACTCCTTCCACTCAACAACGTACTGTTGATAGAAAAATGATCTCTCCTTCCACTCAACAACGTAGAATTGATAGAAAAATTATACCTCCTTCCACTCAATAACGTACTGTTGATAGAAAAATGATCATTCCTTCCACTCAACAATGTACTGTTGATAGAAAAATGATCCCTCCTTCCACTCAACAATGTACTGTTGATAAAAAAAAATATCCCTTCTTCCACTCAACAATGTACTGTTGATAAAAAAAAATATCCCTTCTTCCACTCAACAACATTCTGTTGATAGAAAAATGATCTCTCCTTCCACTCAACAATGTACTGTTGATAGAAAAATGATCCCTCCTTCCACTCATCAACGTACTATTGTTGATAGAAAAATGATCTCTCCTTCCACTCAACAACATACTGTTGATAGAAAAATGATCCCTCCTTCCAATCAACAACGTACTGATGATAGAAAAATTATCCCTCCTTCACTCAAAAATGTACTGTTGATAGAAAAATGATCCCTCCTTCCACTCATCAACGTAATACTGTTGATAGAAAAATTATCTCTCCTTCCACTCAACAACGTACTGTTGATAGAAAAATGATCACTCCTTCCACTCAACAACGTACTGTTGATAGAAAAATTATCCCTCCTTCACTCAAAAATGTACTGTTGATAGAAAAATGATCCCTCCTTCCACTCAACAATGTACTGTTGATAGAAAAATTATCCCTCCTTCCACTCAACAATGTACTGTTGATAGAAAAATGATCCCTCCTTCCATTCAACAATGTACTGTTGATAGAAAAATGATCACTCCTTCCAATCAACAACGTATAAGTACTGTTGATAGAAAAATGATCCCTCCTTCCATTCAACAACATACTGTTGATAGAAAAATGATCCCTCCTTCCACTCAACAACGTATATGTACTGTTGATAAAAAATGATCCCTCCTTCCATTCAACAATGTACTGTTGATAGAAAAATGATCCCTCCTTCCACTCAACAATATACTGTTGATAGAAAAATGATCCCTCCTTCTCCTCAATAACATACTGTTGATAGAAAAATTACCCCTCCTTCCAGTCAACAATGTACTGTTGATAGAAAAATGATCCCTCCTTCCACTCAACAACGTACTGTTGATAGAAAAATGATCCCTCCTTCCACTCAACATCGTACTGTTGATAGAAAAATGATCACTCCTTCCACTCAACAACGTACTGTTGATAGAAAAATGATCTCTCCTTTCACTCAACAACGTAGAGTTGATAGAAAAATTATCCCTCCTTCCACTCAATAACGTACTGTTGATAGAAAAATCATCCCTCCTTCCACTCAACAATGTACTGTTGATAAAAAAAAATGATCCCTTCTTCCACTCAACAACGTACTGTTGATAGAAAAATGATCTCTCCTTCCACTCAACAATGTACTGTTGATAGAAAAATTATCCCTCCTTCCACTCATCAGCGTACTACTGTTGATAGAAAAATTATCTCTCCTTCCACTCAACAATGTACTGTTGATAGAAAAATGATCCCTCCTTCCACTCAACAACGTACTGTTGATAGCAAAATTATCCCTCCTTCACTCAAAAATGTACTGTTGATAGAAAAATGATCCCTCCTTTCACTCATCAACGTACTACTGTTGATAGAAAAATTATCTCTCCTTCCACTCAACAACATACTGTTGATAGAAAAATGATCCCTCCTTCCACTCAACAATGTACTGTTGATAGAAAAATTATCCCTCCTTCACTCAAAAATGTACTGTTGATAGAAAAATGATTTCTCCTTCCACTCAACAATGTACTGTTGATAGAAAAATGATCCCTCCTTCCACTCAACAATGTACTGTTGATAGAAAAATGATCCCTCTTTCCATTCAACAATGTACTGTTGATAGAAAAATGATCCCTCCTTCCAATCAACAACGTATATGTACTATTGTTGATAGAAAAATGATCCCTCCTTCCATTAAACAACATACTGTTGATAGAAAAATGATCTCTCCTTCCACTCAACAACGTATATGTACTGTTGATAAAAAATGATCCCTCCTTCCATTCAACAATGTACTGTTGATAGATAAATGATCCATCCTTCAATTCAATAACGTACTGTTGATAGAAAAATTATCCCTCCTTCCATTCAACAATATACTGTTGATAGAAAAATGATCCCTCCTTCTCCTCAATAACATACTGTTGATAGAAAAATTACCCCTCCTTCCACTCATCAATGTACTGTTGATAGAAAAATGATCCCTCCTTCCACTCAACAACGTATGTGTACTGTTGATACAAAAATGGTCCCTCCTTCCACTCAACAAGATACTGTTGATAGAAAAATGATCCCTCCTTCCACTCAACAACGTACTGTTGATAGAAAAATTATCCCTCCTTCACTCAAAAATGTACTGTTGATAGAAAAATGATCTCTCCTTCCACTCAACAACGTACTGTTGATAGAAAAATGATCCCTCCTTCCACTCAACAATGTACTGTTGATAGAAAAATGATCCCTCCTTCCTTTCAACAATGTACTGTTGATAGAAAAATGATCCCTCCTTCCACTCAACAACGTATATGTACTGTTGATAAAAAATGATCCCTCCTTCCATTCAACAATGTACTGTTGATAGAAAAATGATCCATCCTTCAATTCAACAACGTACTGTTGATAGAAAAATGATCCCTCCTTCCACTCAACAATATACTGTTGATAGAAAAACGATCCCTCCTTCTCCTCAATAACATACTGTTGATAGCAAAATTACCCCTCCTTCCACTCAACAATGTACTGTTGATAGAAAAATGATCCCTCCTTCCACTCAACAACGTATATGTACTATTGATAGAAAAATGATCCCTCCTTCCACTCAACAATATACTGTTGATAGAAAAATGATCCCTCCTTCCACTCAACAACGTACTGTTGATAGAAAAATCATCACTCCTTCCACTCAACAATGTACTGTTGATAGAAAAATAATAACTCCTTCCAATCAACAACGTATATGTACTGTTGATAGAAAATGATCCCTCCTTCCATTCAACAACATACTGTTGATAGAAAAATGATCTCTCCTTCCATTCAACAATGTACTGTTGATAGAAAAATTATCCCTCCTTCCACTCATCAGCGTACTACTGTTGATAGAAAAATTATCTCTCCTTCCACTCAACAATGTACTGTTGATAGAAAAATGATCCCTCCTTCCACTCAACAACGTACTGTTGATAGCAAAATTATCCCTCCTTCACTCAAAAATGTACTGTTGATAGAAAAATGATCCCTCCTTTCACTCATCAACGTACTACTGTTGATAGAAAAATTATCTCTCCTTCCACTCAACAACATACTGTTGATAGAAAAATGATCCCTCCTTCCACTCAACAATGTACTGTTGATAGAAAAATTATCCCTCCTTCACTCAAAAATGTACTGTTGATAGAAAAATGATTTCTCCTTCCACTCAACAATGTACTGTTGATAGAAAAATGATCCCTCCTTCCACTCAACAATGTACTGTTGATAGAAAAATGATCCCTCTTTCCATTCAACAATGTACTGTTGATAGAAAAATGATCCCTCCTTCCAATCAACAACGTATATGTACTATTGTTGATAGAAAAATGATCCCTCCTTCCATTAAACAACATACTGTTGATAGAAAAATGATCTCTCCTTCCACTCAACAACGTATATGTACTGTTGATAAAAAATGATCCCTCCTTCCATTCAACAATGTACTGTTGATAGATAAATGATCCATCCTTCAATTCAATAACGTACTGTTGATAGAAAAATTATCCCTCCTTCCATTCAACAATATACTGTTGATAGAAAAATGATCCCTCCTTCTCCTCAATAACATACTGTTGATAGAAAAATTACCCCTCCTTCCACTCATCAATGTACTGTTGATAGAAAAATGATCCCTCCTTCCACTCAACAACGTATGTGTACTGTTGATACAAAAATGGTCCCTCCTTCCACTCAACAATATACTGTTGATAGAAAAATTATCCCTCCTTCCACTCAACAACGTACTGTTGATAGAAAAATTATCCCTCCTTCACTCAAAAATGTACTGTTGATAGAAAAATGATCTCTCCTTCCACTCAACAACGTACTGTTGATAGAAAAATGATCCCTCCTTCCACTCAACAATGTACTGTTGATAGAAAAATGATCCCTCCTTCCTTTCAACAATGTACTGTTGATAGAAAAATGATCCCTCCTTCCACTCAACAACGTATATGTACTGTTGATAAAAAATGATCCCTCCTTCCATTCAACAATGTACTGTTGATAGAAAAATGATCCATCCTTCAATTCAACAACGTACTGTTGATAGAAAAATGATCCCTCCTTCCACTCAACAATATACTGTTGATAGAAAAATGATCCCTCCTTCTCCTCAATAACATACTGTTGATAGCAAAATTACCCCTCCTTCCACTCAACAATGTACTGTTGATAGAAAAATGATCCCTCCTTCCACTCAACAACGTATATGTACTATTGATAGAAAAATGATCCCTCCTTCCACTCAACAATATACTGTTGATAGAAAAATGATCCCTCCTTCCACTCAACAACGTACTGTTGATAGAAAAATCATCACTCCTTCCACTCAACAATGTACTGTTGATAGAAAAATAATAACTCCTTCCAATCAACAACGTATATGTACTGTTGATAGAAAATGATCCCTCCTTCCATTCAACAACATACTGTTGATAGAAAAATGATCTCTCCTTCCATTCAACAATGTACTGTTGATAGAAAAATGATTCCTCCTTCCACTCAACAATGTACTGTTGATAGAAAAATGATCCCTCCTTCCACTCAACAATGTACTGTTGATAGAAAAATGATCCCTCCTTCCAATCAACAACGTATATGTACTGTTGATAGAAAAATGATCCCTCCTTCCATTCAACAACATACTGTTGATAGAAAAATGATCCCTCCTTCCACTCAACAACGTATATGCACTGTTGATAGAAAAATGATCCCTCCTTCCACTCAACAATATACTGTTGATAGAAAAATGATCCCTCCTTCCATTCAACAATGTACTGTTGATAGAAAAATGATCACTCCTTCCACTCAACAACGTACTGTTGATAGAAAAATAATCACTCCTTCTCCTCAACAACGTACTGTTGATAGAAAAATGATCTCTCCTTCCACTCAACAATGTACTGTTGATAGAAAAATTATCCCTGCTTTCACTCAAAAATGTACTGTTGATAGAAAAATGATCTCTCCTTCCACTTAACAACGTACTGTTGATAGAAAAATGATCCCTCCTTCCACTCAACAATGTACTTTTGATAAAAAAATGATCACTCCTTCTCCTCAATAGCATACTGTTGATAGAAAAATGATCACTCCTTCCACTCAACAATGTACTCTTGATAGAAAAATGATCACTCCTTCTCCTCAACAATGTACTGTTGATAGAAAAATGATAACTCCTTCCACTCGACAACGTACTGTTGATAGAAAAATGATCACTCTTCCGCTCAACAACATACTGTTGATAGAAAATTGATCCCTCCTTCCACTCAACAATGTACTGTTGATAGAAAAATGATCCCTCCTTCCACTCAACAACATACTGTTGATAGAAAAATTATCCCTCCTTCCACTCAACAATGTACTGTTGATAGAAAAATGATCCCTCCTTCCATTCAACAATGTACTGTTGATAGAAAAATGATCCTTACTTCCAATCAACAACGTATATGTACTGTTGATAGAAAAATGATCCCTCCTTCTCCTCAATAACATACTGTTGATAGGAAAATGATCCTTCCTTCCACTCAACAACGTACTGTTGATAGAAAAATGATCACTCTTCCGCTCAACAACGTACTGTTGATAGAAAAATGATCCCTCTTTCCACTCAACAATGTACTGTTGATAGAAAAATGATCCCTCCTTCCACTTAACAACGTACTGTTGATAGAAAAATTATCCCTCCTTCCACTCAACAATGTACGGTTGATAGAAAAATGATCCCTCCTTCCATTCAACAATGTACTGTTGATAAAAAAATGATCCCTCCTTCCAATCAACAACGTATATGTACTGTTGATAGAAAAATGATCCCTCCTTCCATTCAACAACATACTGTTGATAGAAAAATGATCCCTCCTTCCACTCAACAATGTATATGTACTGTTAATAAAAAATTATCTCTCCTTCCATTCAACAATGTACTGTTGATAGAAAAATAATCCCTCCTTCCACTCAACAATGTACTGTTGATAGAAAAATTATCCCTCCTTCCACTCAACAATGTACTGTTGATAGAAAAATTATCCCTTCTTCCATTCAACAATGTACTGTTGATAGAAAAATGATCCCTCCTTCAATTCAACAACATACTGTTGATAGAAAAATGATCCCTCCTTCTCCTCAATAACATACTGTTGATAGGAAAATGATCCCTCCTTCCACTCAACAATGTACTGTTGATAGAAAAATGATCACTCCTTCTCCTCAATAACAGACTGTTGATAGAAAAATTATCCCTCCTTCCACTCAACAATGTACTATTGACAGAAAAATGATCCCTCCTTCCACTCAACAACATACTGTTAATAGAAAAATGATCCCTCCTTCCACTCAACAATGTACTATTGATAGAAAAATGATCACTCCTTCTCCTCAATAGCATACTGTTGATAGAAAAATGATCACTCCTTCCACTCAACAATGTACTCTTGATAGAAAAATGATCACTCTTTCTCCTCAACAATGTACTGTTGATAGAAAAATGATCCCTCCTTCCACTCGACAACGTACTGTTGATAGAAAAATGATCACTCTTCCGCTCAACAACATACTCTTGATAGAAAATTGATCCCTCCTTCCACTCAACAATGTACTGTTGATAGAAAAATGATCCCTCCTTCCACTCAACAACATACAGTTGATAGAAAAATTATCCCTCCTTCCACTCAACAATGTACTGTTGATAGAAAAATGATCCCTCCTTCCATTCAACAATGTACTGTTGATAGAAAAATGATCCCTCCTTCCAATCAACAACGTATATGTACTGTTGATAGAAAAATGATCCCTCCTTCTCCTCAATAACATACTGTTGATAGGAAAATGATCCCTCCTTCCACTCAACAATGTACTGTTGATAGAAAAATGATCACTCCTTCTCCTCAATAACATACTGTTGATAGAAAAATCATCCCTCCTTCTACTCAACAATGTACTGTTGATAGAAAAATGATCCCTCCTTCCACTCAACAACATACTGTTGATAGAAAAATGATCCCTCCTTCCACTCAACAATGTACTGTTGATATAAAAATGATCCCTCCTTCCACTCAACAACGTACTGTTGATAGAAAAATGATCACTCTTCCGCTCAACAACGTACTGTTGATAGAAAAATGATCCCTCCTTCCACTCAACAATGTACTGTTGATAGAAAAATGATCCCTCCTTCCACTCAACAATGTACTGTTGATAGAAAAATTATCCCTCCTTCCACTCAACAATGTACGGTTGATAGAAAAATGATCCCTCCTTCCATTCAACAATGTACTGTTGATAGAAAAATGATCCCTCCTTCCAATCAACAACGTATATGTACTGTTGATAGAAAAATGATCCCTCCTTCCATTCAACAACATACTGTTGATAGAAAAATGATCCCTCCTTCCACTCAACAATGTATATGTACTGTTAATAAAAAATGATCCCTCCTTCCATTCAACAATGTACGGTTGATAGAAAAATGATTCCTCCTTCCATTCAACAATGTACTGTTGATAGAAAAATGATCCCTTCTTCCATTCAACAATGTACTGTTGATAGAAAAATGATCCCTCCTTCAATTCAACAACATACTGTTGATAGAAAAATGATCCCTCCTTCTCCTCAATAACATACTGTTGATAGGAAAATGATCCCTCCTTCCACTCAACAATGTACTGTTGATAGAAAAATGATCACTCCTTCTCCTCAATAACATACTGTTGATAGAAAAATGATCCCTCCTTCCACTCAACAATGTACTGTTGATTGAAAAATGATCCCTCCTTCCACTCAACAACATACTGTTAATAGAAAAATGATCCCTCCTTCCACTCAACAATGTACTATTGATAGAAAAATGATCCCTCCTTCCACTCAACGACGTACTGTTGATAGAAAAATGATCACTCTTCCGCTCAACAACGCACTGTTGATAGAAAAATGATCCTTCCTTCCACTCAACAATGTACTATTGATAGAAAAATGATCCCTCCTTCCACTCAACAACGTACTGTTGATAGAAAAATGATCACTCTTCCGCTCAACAACGTACTGTTGATAGAAAAATGATCCCTCCTTCCACTCAACAATGTACTGTTGCTAGAAAAATGATCCCTCCTTCCACTCAACAACGTACTGTTGATAGAAAAATTATCCCTCCTTCCACTCAACAATGTACGTTGATAGAAAAATGATCCCTCCTTCCAATCAACAACGTATATGTACTGTTGATAGAAAAATGATCCCTCCTTCCATTCAACAACATACTGTTGATAGAAAAATGATCCCTCCTTCCACTCAACAATGTATATGTACTGTTAATAAAAAATGATCCCTCCTTCCATTCAACAATGTACTGTTGATAGAAAAATGATCCCTCCTTCCACTCAACAATGTACTGTTGATAGAAAAATTATCCCTCCTTCCACTCAACAATGTACTGTTGATAGAAAAATGATCCCTTCTTCCATTCAACAATGTACTGTTGATATAAAAATTATCCCTCCTTCAATTCAACAACATACTGTTGATAGAAAAATGATCCCTCCTTCTCCTCAATAACATACTGTTGATAGGAAAATGATCCCTCCTTCCACTCAACAATGTACTGTTGATAGAAAAATGATCACTCCTTCTCCTCAATAACATACTGTTGATAGAAAAATGATCCCTCCTTCCACTCAACAATGTACTGTTGATAGAAAAATGATCCCTCCTTCCACTCAACAACATACTGTTAATAGAAAAATAATCCCTCCTTCCACTCAACAATGTACTATTGATAGAAAAATGATCCCTCCTTCCACTCAACGACGTACTGTTGATAGAAAAATGATCACTCTTCCGCTCAAGAACGTACTGTTGATAGAAAAATGATCCCTCCTTCCACTCAACAATGTACTGTTGATAGAAAAATGATCCCTCCTTGCATTCAACAATATACTGTTGATAGAAAAATGATCCCTCCTTCCAATCAACAACGTATATGTACTGTTGATAGAAAATGATCCCTCCTTCCATTCAACAACATACTGTTGATAGAAAAATGATCCCTCCTTCCACTCAACAACGTATATGTACTGTTGATAAAAAATGATCCCTCCTTCCATTCAACAACATACTGTTGATAGAAAAATGATCTATCCTTCAATTCAACAATGTACTGTTGATAGAAAAATGATCCCTCCTTCCACTCAACAACGTACTGTTGATAGAAAAATGATCTCTCCTTCCACTCAACAATGTACTGTTGATAGAAAAATGATTCCTCCTTCCACTCAACAATGTACTGTTGATAGAAAAATTATCACTCCTTCTACTCAACAATGTACTGTTGATAGAAAAATGATCCCTCCTTCCAATCAACAACGTATATGTACTGTTGATAGAAAAATGATCCCTCCTTCCATTCAACAACATACTGTTGATAGAAAAATGATCCCTCCTTCCACTCAACAATGTATATGTACTGTTAATAAAAAATGATCCCTCCTTCCATTCAACAATGTACTGTTGATAGAAAAATGATCCCTCCTTCCACTCAACAATGTACTGTTGATAGAAAAATTATCCCTCCTTCCACTCAACAATGTACTGTTGTTAGAAAAATGATCCCTTCTTCCATTCAACAATGTACTGTTGATAGAAAAATGATCCCTCCTTCAATTCAACAACATACTGTTGATAGAAAAATGATCCCTCCTTCTCCTCAATAACATACTGTTGATAGGAAAATGATCCCTCCTTCCATTCAACAATGTACTGTTGATAGAAAAATGATCACTCCTTCTCCTCAATAACGTACTGTTGATAGAAAAATTATCCCTCCTTCCACTCAACAATGTACTGTTGATAGAAAAATGATCCCTCCTTCCACTCAACAACATACTGTTAATAGAAAAATGATCCCTCCTTCCACTCAACAATGTACTATTGATAGAAAAATGATCACTCCTTCTCCTCAATAGCATACTGTTGATAGAAAAATGATCACTCCTTCCACTCAACAATGTACTCTTGATAGAAAAATGATCACTCCTTCTCCTCAACAATGTACTGTTGATAGAAAAATGATCCCTCCTTCCACTCGACAACGTACTGTTGATAGAAAAATGATCACTCTTCCGCTCAACAACATACTGTTGATAGAAAATTGATCCCTCCTTCCACTCAACAATGTACTGTTGATAGAAAAATGATCCCTCCTTCCACTCAACAACATACTGTTGATAGAAAAATTATCCCTCCTTCCACTCAACAATGTACTGTTGATAGACAAATGATCCCTCCTTCCATTCAACAATGTACTGTTGATAGAAAAATGATCCCTCCTTCCAATCAACAACGTATATGTACTGTTGATAGAAAAATTATCCCTCCTTCTCCTCAATAACATACTGTTGATAGGAAAATGATCCCTCCTTCCACTCAACAATGTACTGTTGATAGAAAAATGATCACTCCTTCTCCTCAATAACATACTGTTGATAGAAAAATCATCCCTCCTTCTACTCAACAATGTACTGTTGATAGAAAAATGATCCCTCCTTCCACTCAACAACATACTGTTGATAGAAAAATGATCCCTCCTTCCACTCAACAATGTACTGTTGATAGAAAAATGATCCCTCCTTCCACTCAACAACGTACTGTTGATAGAAAAATGATCACTCTTCCGCTCAACAACGTACGTTGATAGAAAAATGATCCCTCCTTCCACTCAACAATGTACTGTTGATAGAAAAATGATCCCTCCTTCCACTCAACAACATACTGTTGATAGAAAAATTATCCCTCCTTCCACTCAACAATGTACGGTTGATAGAAAAATGATCCCTCCTTCCATTCAACAATGTACTGTTGATAGAAAAATGATCCCTCCTTCCAATCAACAACGTATATGTACTGTTGATAGAAAAATGATCCCTCCTTCCATTCAACAACATACTGTTGATAGAAAAATGATCCCTCCTTCCACTCAACAATGTATATGTACTGTTAATAAAAAATGATCCCTCCTTCCATTCAACAATGTACTGTAGATAGAAAAATGATTCCTCCTTCCATTCAACAATGTACTGTTGATAGAAAAATGATCCCTTCTTCCATTCAACAATGTACTGTTGATAGAAAAATTATCCCTCCTTCAATTCAACAACATACTGTTGATAGAAAAATTATCCCTCCTTCTCCTCAATAACATACTGTTGATAGGAAAATGATCCCTCCTTCCACTCAACAATGTACTGTTGATAGAAAAATGATCACTCCTTCTCCTCAATAACATACTGTTGATAGAAAATTGATCCCTCCTTCCACTCAACAATGTACTGTTGATAGAAAAATGATCCCTCCTTCCACTCAACAACATACTGTTAATAGAAAAATGATCCCTCCTTCCACTCAACAATGTACTATTGATAGAAAAATGATCCCTCCTTCCACTCAACGACGTACTGTTGATAGAAAAATGATCACTCTTCCGCTCAACAACGTACTGTTGATAGAAAAATGATCCCTCCTTCCACTCAACAATGTACTATTGATAGAAAAATGATCCCTCCTTCCACTCAACAACGTACTGTTGATAGAAAAATGATCACTCTTCCGCTCAACAACGTACTGTTGATAGAAAAATGATCCCTCCTTCCACTCAACAATGTACTGTTGCTAGAAAAATGATCCCTCCTTCCACTCAACAACGTACTGTTGATAGAAAAATTATCCCTCCTTCCACTCAACAATGTACGGTTGATAGAAAAATGATCCCTCCTTCCATTCACCAATGTACTGTTGATAGAAAAATGATCCCTCCTTCCAATCAACAACGTATATGTACTGTTGATAGAAAAATGATCCCTCCTTCCATTCAACAACATACTGTTGATAGAAAAATGATCCCTCCTTCCACTCAACAATGTATATGTACTGTTAATAAAAAATGATCCCTCCTTCCATTCAACAATGTACTGTTGATAGAAAAATGATCCCTCCTTCCACTCAACAATGTACTGTTGATAGAAAAATGATCCCTTCTTCCATTCAACAATGTACTGTTGATAGAAAAATGATCCCTCCTTCAATTCAACAACATACTGTTGATAGAAAAATGATCCCTCCTTCTCCTCAATAACATACTGTTGATAGGAAAATGATCCCTCCTTCCACTCAACAATGTACTGTTGATAGAAAAATGATCACTCCTTCTCCTCAATAACATACTGTTGATAGAAAAATGATCCCTCCTTCCACTCAACAATGTACTGTTGATAGAAAAATGATCCCTCCTTCCACTCAACAACATACTGTTAATAGAAAAATGATCCCTCCTTCCACTCAACAATGTACTATTGATAGAAAAATGATCCCTCCTTCCACTCAACGACGTACTGTTGATAGAAAAATGATCACTCTTCCGCTCAACAACGTACTGTTGATAGAAAAATGATCCCTCCTTCCAC
The DNA here is from genome assembly GCA_963383655.1 of Bathymodiolus septemdierum. NCBI lineage: Eukaryota > Metazoa > Mollusca > Bivalvia > Mytilida > Modiolidae > Bathymodiolus > Bathymodiolus septemdierum. Next base: position 47,202,048 of record OY726522.1, read on the forward strand.
TCAACAATGTACTGTTGATAGAAAAATGATCCCTCCTTGCATTCAACAATATACTGTTGATAGAAAAATGATCCCTCCTTCCAATCAACAACGTATATGTACTGTTGATAGAAAAATGATCCCTCCTTCCATTCAACAACATACTGTTGATAGAAAAATGATCCCTCCTTCCACTCAACAACGTATATGTACTGTTGATAAAAAATGATCCCTCCTTCCATTCAACAACGTACTGTTGATAGAAAAATGATCTATCCTTCAATTCAACAATGTACTGTTGATAGAAAAATGATCCCTCCTTCCACTCAACAACGTACTGTTGATAGAAAAATGATCACTCCTTCCACTCAACAAAGTACTGTTGCTAGAAAAATTACCCCTCCTTCCACTCAACAACGTACTGTTGATAGAAAAATTATCCCTCCTTCCACTCAACAATGTACTGTTGATAGAAAAATGATCCCTCCTTCCACTCAACAACATACTGTTGATAGAAAAATTATCACTCCTTCCACTCAACAATGTACTATTGATAGAAAAATTATCACTCCTTCTCCTCAATAGCATACTGTTGATAGAAAAATGATCACTCCTTCCACTCAACAATGTACTCTTGATAGAAAAATGATCACTCCTTCTCCTCAACAATGTACTGTTGATAGAAAAATGATCCCTCCTTCCACTCGACAACGTACTGTTGATAGAAAAATGATCACTCTTCCGCTCAACAACATACTGTTGATAGAAAATTGATCCCTCCTTCCACTCAACAATGTACTGTTGATAGAAAAATGATCCCTCCTTCCACTCAACAACATACTGTTGATAGAAAAATTATCCCTCATTCCACTCAACAATGTACTGTTGATAGAAAAATGATCCCTCCTTGCATTCAACAATGTACTGTTGATAGAAAAATTATCCCTCCTTCCAATCAACAACGTATATGTACTGTTGATAGAAAAATTATCCCTCCTTCTCCTCAATAACATACTGTTGATAGAAAAATGATCCCTCCTTCCACTCAACAATGTACTATTGATAGAAAAATGATCCCTCCTTCCACTCAACGACGTACTGTTGATAGAAAAATGATCACTCTTCCGCTCAACAACGTACTGTTGATAGAAAAATGATCCCTCCTTCCACTCAACAATGTACTATTGATAGAAAAATGATCCCTCCTTCCACTCAACAACGTACTGTTGATAGAAAAATGATCACTCTTCCGCTCTGAACAACGTACTGTTGATAGAAAAATGATCCCTCCTTCCACTCAACAATGTACTGTTGCTAGAAAAATGATCCCTCCTTCCACTCAACAACGTACTGTTGATAGAAAAATTATCCCTCCTTCCACTCAACAATGTACGGTTGATAGAAAAATGATCCCTCCTTCCATTCACCAATGTACTGTTGATAGAAAAATGATCCCTCCTTCCATTCAACAACGTATATGTACTGTTGATAGAAAAATGATCCCTCCTTCCATTCAACAACATACTGTTGATAGAAAAATGATCCCTCCTTCCACTCAACAATGTATATGTACTGTTAATAAAAAATGATCCCTCCTTCCATTCAACAATGTACTGTTGATAGAAAAATGATCCCTCCTTCCACTCAACAATGTACTGTTGATAGAAAAATTATCCCTCCTTCCACTCAACAATGTACTGTTGATAGAAAAATGATCCCTTCTTCCATTCAACAATGTACTGTTGATAGAAAAATGATCCCTCCTTCAATTCAACAACATACTGTTGATAGAAAAATGATCCCTCCTTCTCCTCAATAACATACTGTTGATAGGAAAATGATCCCTCCTTCCACTCAACAATGTACTGTTGATAGAAAAATGATCACTCCTTCTCCTCAATAACATACTGTTGATAGAAAAATGATCCCTCCTTCCACTCAACAATGTACTGTTGATAGAAAAATGATCCCTCCTTCCAGTCAACAACATACTGTTAATAGAAAAATGATCCCTCCTTCCACTCAACAATGTACTATTGATAGAAAAATGATTCCTCCTTCCACTCAACAACGTACTGTTGATAGAAAAATTATCACTCTTCCGCTCAACCACGTACTGTTGATAGAAAAATGATCCCTCCTTCCACTCAACAATGTACTGTTGATAGAAAAATGATCCCTCCTTGCATTCAACAATATACTGTTGATAGAAAAATGATCCCTCCTTCCAATCAACAACGTATATGTACTATTGATAGAAAAATGATCCCTCCTTCCATTCAACAACATACTGTTGATAGAAAAATGATCCCTCCTTCCACTCAACAACGTATATGTACTGTTGATAAAAAATGATCCCTCCTTCCATTCAACTACATACTGTTGATAGAAAAATGATCTATCCTTCAATTCAACAATGTACTGTTGATAGAAAAATGATCCCTCCTTCCACTCAACAACGTACTGTTGATAGAAAAATGATCACTCCTTCCACTCAACAAAGTACTGTTGCTAGAAAAATTACCCCTCCTTCCACTCAACAATGTACTGTTGCTAGAAAAATGATCCCTCCTTCCACTCAACAACATACTGTTGATAGAAAAATTATCACTCCTTCCACTCAACAATGTACTGTTGATAGAAAAATGATCACTCCTTCCAATCAACAACGTATATGTACTGTTGATAGAAATATGATCCCTCCTTCCATTCAACAACATACTGTTGATAGAAAAATAATCCCTCCTTCCACTCAACAACGTATATATGTACTGTTGATAGAAAAATGATCCCTCCTTCCACTCAACAATGTACTGTTGATAGAAAAATGATCCCTCCTTCCATTCAACAATGTACTGTTGATAGAAAAATGATCACTCCTTCCACTCAACAACGTACTGTTGATAGAAAAATGATCACTCCTTCTCCTCAACAATGTACTGTTGATAGAAAAATGATCTCTCCTTCCACTCAACAATGTACTGTTGATAGAAAAATTATCCCTCCTTCACTCAAAAATGTACTGTTGATAGAAAAATGATCACTCCTTCTCCTCAACAACATACTGTTGATAGAAAAATGATCTCTCCTTCCACTCAACAATGTACTGTTGATAGAAAAATGATTCCTCCTTCCACTCAACAATGTACTGTTGATAGAAAAATTATCACTCCTTCTACTCAACAATGTACTGTTGATAGAAAAATGATCCCTCCTTCCAATCAACAATGTATATGTACTGTTGATAGAAAAATGATCCCTCCTTCCATTCAACAACATACTGTTGATAGAAAAATGATCCCTCCTTCCACTCAACAACGTATATGCACTGTTGATAGAAAAATGATCCCTCCTTCCACTCAACAATGTACTGTTGATAGAAAAATGATCCCTCCTTCCATTCAACAATGTACTGTTGATAGAAAAATGATCACTCCTTCCACTCAACAATGTACTGTTGATAGAAAAATGATCACTCCTTCTCCTCAACAACATACTGTTGATAGAAAAATGATCTCTCCTTCCACTCAACAATGTACTGTTGATAGAAAAATTATCCCTCCTTCCACTCAAAAATGTACTGTTGATAGAAAAATGATCCTTCCTTCCACTCAACAACATATATGTACTGTTGATAGAAAAATGATACCTCCTTCCACTCAACAATATACTGTTGATAGAAAAATGATCCCTCCTTCCATTCAACAATGTACTGTTGATAGAAAAATGATCCCTCCTTCCACTTAACAACGTATACGTATATGTACTGTTGATAAAAAATGATCCCTCCTTCCATTCAACAATGTACTGTGGATAGAAAAATGATCCCTCCTTCCACTCAACAACGTACTGTTGATAGAAAAATTATCCCTCCTTCCACTCAACAATGTACTGTTGATAGAAAAATGATCCCTCCTTCCATTCAACAATGTACTGTTGATAGAAAAATTATCACTCCTTCCACTCAACAATGTACTGTTGATAGAAAAATGATCCCTCCTTCCACTCAACAACGTATACGTATATGTACTGTTGATAAAAAATGATCCCTCCTTCCATTCAACAATGTACTGTGGATAGAAAAATGATCCCTCCTTCCACTCAACAACGTACTGTTGATAGAAAAATTATCCCTCCTTCCACTCAACAATGTACTGTTGATAGAAAAATGATCCCTCCTTCCATTCAACAATGTACTGTTGATAGAAAAATTATCACTCCTTCCACTCAACAATGTACTGTTGATAGAAAAATGATCCCTCCTTCCATTCAACAACATACTGTTGATAGAAAAATAATCCCTCCTTCCACTCAACAACGTATATGTACTGTTGATAGAAAAATGATCCCTCCTTCCACTCAACAATGTACTGTTGATAGAAAAATGATCCCTCCTTCCATTCAACAATGTACTGTTGATAGAAAAATGATCACTCCTTCCACTCAACAACGTACTGTTGATAGAAAAATGATCACTCCTTCTCCTCAACAATGTACTGTTGATAGAAAAATGATCTCTCCTTCCACTCAACAATGTACTGTTGATAGAAAAATTATCCCTCCTTCATTCAAAAATGTACTGTTGATCGAAAAATGATCTCTCCTTCCACTCAACAACGTACTGTTGATAGAAAAATGATCACTCCTTCTCCTCAACAACATACTGTTGATAGAAAAATGATCTCTCCTTCCACTCAACAATGTACTGTTGATAGAAAAATGATTCCTCCTTCCACTCAACAATGTACTGTTGATAGAGAAATTATCACTCCTTCCACTCAACAATGTACTGTTGATAGAAAAATGATCCCTCCTTCCACTCAACAATGTACTGTTGATAGAAAAATGATCCCTCCTTCCATTCAACAATGTACTGTTGATAGAAAAATGATCACTCCTTCCACTCAACAATGTACTGTTGATAGAAAAATGATCACTCCTTCTCCTCTACAACGTACTGTTGATAGAAAAATGATCTCTCCTTCCACTCAACAATGTACTGTTGATAGAAAAATTATCCCTCCTTCCACTCAAAAATGTACTGTTGATAGAAAAATGATCCTTCCTTCCACTCAACAACATATATGTACTGTTGATAGAAAAATGATCCCTCCTTCCACTCAACAATGTACTGTTGATAGAAAAATGATCCCTCCTTCCAATCAACAACGTATATGTACTGTTGATAGAAAAATGATCCCTCCTTCTCCTCTACAATGTACTGTTGATAGAAAAATGATCTCTCCTTCCACTCAACAATATACTGTTGATAGAAAAATGATCCCTCCTTCCATTCAACAATGTACTGTTGATAGAAAAATGATCCCTCCTTCCAATCAACAACGTATATGTACTGTTGATAGAAAAATGATCCCTCCTTCAATTCAACAACATACTGTTGATAGAAAAATGATCCCTCCTTCCACTCAACAATGTACTGTTGATAGAAAAATGATCCCTCCTTCCATTCAACAATGTACTGTTGATAGAAAAATTATCACTCCTTCCACTCAACAATGTACTGTTGATAGAAAAATGATCACTCCTTCCAATCAACAACGTATATGTACTGTTGATAGAAAAATGATCCCTCCTTCCATTCAACAACATACTGTTGATAGAAAAATAATCCCTCCTTCCACTCAACAACGTATATGTACTGTTGATAGAAAAATGATCCCTCCTTCCACTCAACAATGTACTGTTAATAGAAAAATGATCCCTCCTTCCATTCAACAATGTACTGTTGATAGAAAAATGATCACTCCTTCCACTCAACAACGTACTGTTGATAGAAAAATGATCACTCCTTCTCCTCAACAATGTATTGTTGATAGAAAAATGATCTCTCCTTCCACTCAACAATGTACTGTTGATAGAAAAATTATCCCTCCTTCATTCAAAAATGTACTGTTGATAGAAAAATGATCTCTCCTTCCACTCAACAATGTACTGTTGATAGAAAAATGATTCCTCCTTCCACTCAACAATGTACTGTTGATTGTAAAATTATCACTCCTTCCACTCAACAATGTACTGTTGATAGAAAAATGATCCCTCCTTCCAATCAACAACGTATATGTACTGTTGATAGAAAAATGATCCCTCCTTCCATTCAACAACATACTGTTGATAGAAAAATTATCCCTACTTCCACTCAACAATGTACTGTTGATAGAAAAATGATCACTCCTTCTCCTCAACAACGTACTGTTGATAGAAAAATGATCTCTCCTTCCACTCAACAATGTACTGTTGATAGAAAAATTATCCCTCCTTCCACTCAAAAATGTACTGTTGATAGAAAAATGATCCTTCCTTCCACTCAACAACATATATGTACTGTTGATAGAAAAATGATACCTCCTTCCACTCAACAATATACTGTTGATAGAAAAATGATCCCTCCTTCCATTCAACAATGTACTGTTGATAGAAAAATGATCCCTCCTTCCAATCAACAACGTATATGTACTGTTGATAGAAAAATGATCCCTCCTTCAATTCAACAACATACTGTTGATAGAAAAATGATCCCTCCTTCAACTCAACAACGTATACGTATATGTACTGTTGATTAAAAATGATCCCTCCTTCCATTCAACAATGTACTGTTGATAGAAAAATGATCACTCCTTCCACTCAACAACGTACTGTTGATAGAAAAATTATCCCTCATTCCACTCAACAATGTACTGTTGATAGAAAAATGATCCCTCCTTCCATTCAACAATGTACTGTTGATAGAAAAATTATCACTCCTTCCACTCAACAATGTACTGTTGATAGAAAAATGATCACTCCTTCCAATCAACAACGTATATGTACTGTTGATAGAAAAATGATCCCTCCTTCCATTCAACAGCATACTGTTGATAGAAAAATAATCCCTCCTTCCACTCAACAACGTATATGTACTGTTGATAGAAAAATGATCCCTCCTTCCACTCAACAATGTACTGTTGATAGAAAAATGATCACTCCTTCCACTCAACAACGTACTGTTGATAGAAAAATTATCACTCCTTCTCCTCAACAATGTACTGTTGATAGAAAAATGATCTCTCCTTCCACTCAACAATGTACTGTTGATAGAAAAATTATCCCTCCTTCATTCAAAAATGTACTGTTGATAGAAAAATGATCTCTCCTTCCACTCAACAACGTACTGTTGATAGAAAAATGATCACTCCTTTTCCTCAACAACATACTGTTGATAGAAAAATGATCTCTCCTTCCACTCAACAATGTACTGTTGATAGAAAAATGATTCCTCCTTCCACTCAACAATGTACTGTTGATTGTAAAATTATCACTCCTTCCACTCAACAATGTACTGTTGATAGAAAAATGATCCCTCCTTCCAATCAACAACGTATATGTACTGTTGATAGAAAAATGATCCCTCCTTCCATTCAACAACATACTGTTGATAGAAAAATTTTCCCTACTTCCACTCAACAATGTACTGTTGATAGAAAAATGATCACTCCTTCTCCTCAACAACGTACTGTTGATAGAAAAATGATCTCTCCTTCCACTCAACAATGTACTGTTGATAGAAAAATTATCCCTCCTTCCACTCAAAAATGTACTGTTGATAGAAAAATGATCCTTCCTTCCACTCAACAACATATATGTACTGTTGATAGAAAAATGATACCTCCTTCCACTCAACAATATACTGTTGATAGAAAAATGATCCCTCCTTCCATTCAACAATGTACTGTTGATAGAAAAATGATCCCTCCTTCCAATCAACAACGTATATGTACTGTTGATAGAAAAATGATCCCTCCTTCAATTCAACAACATACTGTTGATAGAAAAATGATCCCTCCTTCAACTCAACAACGTATACGTATATGTACTGTTGATTAAAAATGATCCCTCCTTCCATTCAACAATGTACTGTTGATAGAAAAATGATCACTCCTTCCACTCAACAACGTACTGTTGATAGAAAAATTATCCCTCATTCCACTCAACAATGTACTGTTGATAGAAAAATGATCCCTCCTTCCATTCAACAATGTACTGTTGATAGAAAAATTATCACTCCTTCCACTCAACAATGTACTGTTGATAGAAAAATGATCACTCCTTCCAATCAACAACGTATATGTACTGTTGATAGAAAAATGATCCCTCCTTCCATTCAACAGCATACTGTTGATAGAAAAATAATCCCTCCTTCCACTCAACAACGTATATGTACTGTTGATAGAAAAATGATCCCTCCTTCCACTCAACAATGTACTGTTGATAGAAAAATGATCATTCCTTCCACTCAACAACGTACTGTTGATAGAAAAATTATCACTCCTTCTCCTCAACAATGTACTGTTGATAGAAAAATGATCTCTCCTTCCACTCAACAATGTACTGTTGATAGAAAAATTATCCCTCCTTCATTCAAAAATGTACTGTTGATAGAAAAATGATCTCTCCTTCCACTCAACAACGTACTGTTGATAGAAAAATGATCACTCCTTTTCCTCAACAACATACTGTTGATAGAAAAATGATCTCTCCTTCCACTCAACAATGTACTGTTGATAGAAAAATGATTCCTCCTTCCACTCAACAATGTACTGTTGATAGAAAAATTATCACTCCTTCCACTCAACAATGTACTGTTGATAGAAAAATGATCCCTCCTTCCAATCAACAATGTACTGTTGATAGAAAAATGATCCCTCCTTCCAATCAACAACGTATATGTACTGTTGATAGAAAAATGATCCCTCCTTCCATTCAACAACATACTGTTGATAGAAAAATGATCCCTACTTCCACTCAACAATGTATATGTACTGTTGATAAAAAATGATCCCTCCTTCCATTCAACAATGTACTGTTGATAGAAAAATGATCCCTCCTTCCAATCAACAATGTACTGTTGATAGAAAAATTATCCCTCCTTCCACTCAACAATGTACTGTTGATAGAAAAATAATCCCTCCTTTCATTCAACAATGTACTGTTGATAGAAAAATGATCCCTCCTTCAATTCAACAACGTATATGCACTGTTGATAGAAAAATGATCCCTCCTTCCACTCAACAATGTATATGTACTGTTGATACAAAAATGATCCCTCCTTCCATTCAACAACGTACTGTTGATAGAAAAATGATCACTCCTTCTCCTCAACAACGTACTGTTGATAGAAAAATGATCTCTCCTTCCACTCAACAATGTACTGTTGATAGAAAAATTATCCCTCCTTCCACTCAAAAATGTACTGTTGATAGAAAAATGATCCCTCCTTCCACTCAACAACATATATGTACTGTTGATAGAAAAATGATACCTCCTTCCACTCAACAATATACTGTTGATAGAAAAATGATCCTTCCTTCCATTCAACAATGTACTGTTGATAGAAAAATGATCCCTCCTTCCAATCAACAACGTATTTGTACTGTTGATAGAAAAATGATCCCTCCTTCAATTCAACAACATACTGTTGATAGAAAAATGATCCCTTCTTCCACTCAACAACGTATACGTATATGTACTGTTGATAAAAAATGATCCATCCTTCCATTCAACAATGTACTGTTGATAGAAAAATGACCCCTCCTTCCACTCAACAACGTACTGTTGATAGAAAAATTATCCCTCCTTCCACTCAACAATGTACTGTTGATAGAAAAATGATCCCTCCTTCCATTTAACAATATACTGTTGATAGAAAAATGATCCCTCCTTCCAATCAACAACGTATATGTACTGTTGATAGAAAAATGATCCCTCCTTCCATTCAACAACATACTGTTGATAGAAAAATGATCCCTCCTTCCACTCAACAACGTATATGTACTGTTGATAAAAAATGATCCCTCCTTCCATTCAACAACATACTGTTGATAGAAAAATGATCTATCCTTCAATTCAACAATGTACTTTGATAGAAAAATGATCCCTCCTTCCACTCAACAACGTACTGTTGATAGAAAAATGATCACTCCTTCCACTCAACAAAGTACTGTTGCTAGAAAAATGACCCCTCCTTCCACTCAACAACGTAAGGTTGATAGAAAAATGATCCCTCCTTCCACTCAACAATGTACTGTTGATAGAAAAATGATCCCTCCTTCCACTCAACAACATACTGTTGATAGAAAAATTATCACTCCTTCCACTCAACAATGTACTGTTGATAGAAAAATGATCACTCCTTCCAATCAACAACGTATATGTACTGTTGATAGAAATATGATCCCTCCTTCCATTCAACAACATACTGTTGATAGAAAAATAATCCCTCCTTCCACTCAACAACGTATATGTACTGTTGATAGAAAAATTATCCCTCCTTCCACTCAACAATGTACTGTTGATAGAAAAATGATCCCTCCTTCCATTCAACAATGTACTGTTGATAGAAAAATGATCACTCCTTCCACTCAACAACGTACTGTTGATAGAAAAATTATCACTCCTTCTCCTCAACAATGTACTGTTGATAGAAAAATGATCTCTCCTTCTCCTCAACAATGTACTGTTGATAGAAAAATTATCCCTCCTTCACTCAAAAATGTACTGTTGATAGAAAAATTATCTCTCCTTCCACTCAAAAACATACTGTTGATAGAAAAATGATCTCTCCTTCCACTCAACAATGTACTGTTGATAGAAAAATGATTCCTCCTTCCACTCAACAATGTACTGTTGATAGAAAAATTATCACTCCTTCCACTCAACAATGTACTGTTGATAGAAAAATGATCCCTCCTTCCAATCAACAATGTATATGTACTGTTGATAGAAAAATGATCCCTCCTTCCATTCAACAACATACTGTTGATAGAAAAATGATCCCTCCTTCCATTCAACAATGTACTGTTGATAGAAAAATGATCCCTCCTTCCAATCAACAACGTATATGTACTGTTGATAGAAAAATGATCCCTCCTTCAATTCAACAACATACTGTTGATAGAAAAATGATCCCTTCTTCCACTCAACAACGTATACGTATATGTACTGTTGATAAAAAATGATCCATCCTTCCATTCAACAATGTACTGTTGATAGAAAAATGATCCCTCCTTCCACTCAACAACGTACTGTTGATAGAAAAATTATCCCTCCTTCCACTCAATAATGTACTGTTGATAGAAAAATGATCCCTCCTTCCAATCAACAACGTATATGTACTGTTGATAGAAAAATGATCCCTCCTTCCATTCAACAACATACTGTTGATAGAAAAATTATCCCTCCTTCCATTCAACAACATACTGTTGATAGAAAAATTATCCCTCCTTCCACTCAACAACGTATATGCACTGTTAATAGAAAAATGATCCCTCCTTCCACTCAACAATGTACTGTTGATAGAAAAATGATCCCTCCTTCCATTCAACAATGTACTGTTGATAGAAAAATTATCACTCCTTCCACTCAACAATGTACTGTTGATAGAAAAATGATCTCTCCTTCCACTCAACAATGTACTTTGATAGAAAAATTTTCCCTCCTTCCACTCAAAAATGTACTGTTGATAGAAAAATTATCCCTCCTTCCATTCAACAATGTACTGTTGATAGAAAAATGATCCCTCCTTCCAATCAACAACGTATATGTACTGTTGATAGAAAAATGATCCCTCCTTCTCCTCAATAACATACTGTTGATAGAAAAATGATCCCTCCTTCTACTCAACAATGTACTGTTGATAAAAAAATGATCACTCCTTCTCCTCAATAACATACTGTTGATAGAAAAATTATCTCTCCTTCCACTCAACAACGTACTGTTGATAGAAAAATGATCACTCCTTCTCCTCAACAACGTACTGTTGATAGAAAAATGATCCCTCCTTCCACTCAACAACGTACTGTTGATAGAAAAATGATCACTCTTCCACTCAACAATGTACTGTTGATAGAAAAATGATCTCTCCTTCCAGTCAACAATGTACTGTTGATAGAAAAATGATACCTCCTTCCACTCAACAACGTACTGTTGAAATACTAGACTGAATCATTTGCTGAATCTGTGACATATGTCAATATTATGCCCCTGAAATAACTGAACGAAATGACATTTCATATAGTATGCTCCCTTTTGGTATATGCACATCTTTGATGGGGGGGGGGGGGGGGGGGGGGGGGGGCATAATAAATTGGACCAGTAACATAAACACAATACCTTATCCCTCCAAGGATAAAATTGGTCAAAGCAAACTCGAGTTACCATTGGAAATGTCAAGAAATGCCTTTTATTATTTTATTGCTCTGCAATGACAAATATAAAAATCATCAAAATTAAAAGGTACCATACTTTCACCTGATATTGTGCTAAAATTTCATGAAAAATTGTCAAAAGCAGACCTTGAGTTTTCATAGGCCGCATGATTGGACAAATGATGGTTTATCATAATAATTGTCCCATCTTTGAAGGGTTTATAACTAGAGGCTCCCAGGAGCCTGTAATCGCTCACCTGGTTTTCAATTTGACATCTAAAGTTGATAGAAAATGGGGGTGTTACACATAATTTTGAAAGTGGGCCACCCAAAGATCATTTCAACTCAAATTTCTGAGCAAAAGATTTAGATGTGATTTTTATCTCATAATATTCCTAAACGGAATAAACTGGCTGAAAAAATCTCACAGAAAAACCCAGAATATATGTTAAACTACTCATTGCCATGTAGCTGCAGTTAAAATTTGAGCTCATTTTGACTTATACTAAAGCAGCAATGGTCAATTGAAGAAATTTTTATTTTTAGTAACAGCAGCCATCTTGAATGGAGGGCGGGACTGTTGGACACAATTTTGAAAGGGATCCACCCAGGGACCATCCCTGCCAGGTTTGGTTTAATTTGGTTCAGCGGTTTCAGAGGAGAAGATTTAAATGTGATCTTTTATCAAAATATACCTAATTTGCATAATCGGTATAAATTGGCTGAAAGAAAAATTTCACAGAAAAGAAGATTTAAATGTGAAAGTTTACGACGTATGACGGACGGACGCTGGACGCCAAGTGATGGCAAAAGCTCACATGGCTTTTGGCCAGGTGAGCTAAAAATGATTTTCAGGGAGGAAAAAGGTTTCTCATTTTATTTCCTTTCAAAACTGAAACAAAATACAAATCAAATCTGTGTGTCCTTGTGAAAAATACGATTTCTTATATATATAAATTACCTCGATCCCATTAATCGAGAATTCTTCTTCAGAAGAGCACTGAAGAATCCACTTTGTTTTTCCTGTAGCCACATCGTAACATTTTAGGTTTATCCCCCTTTTAGTCTGTGTTATAATTTCTACAATAAAAAGTACCATTCCATTATGTATTTCACTTTACATTACAATAATATATTAAAAATGTAGTTCCTGCTATGAGTCTGTGTTATAATTTCTACAACAGAAAGTGCCAATTCTTTATGATTATTTTACATTACAATAAAATACAAAAATGCTTAAAAATCAAAATTTACATATAATATCTGATTTTTTTTTCAAAATCAGCAGTATATATGACCTCAAATATTTCAGCTTTGCTGTGTTGTGAGCAAATTTTATGCTAACCTAGACACCTCAAATAAGGTTAGTCATTATATACTATCGTTGATTTGTTTTGAAAGAATGGATTTCACAGAGCAATTTCGTATCAGAGACCAAGCCTGACATGTGAAATGCAACGAGAAGTCCATTTCGAGCAAAACATATCTAAGTTAGTATGTTAATCCTGAATTTGTCATAGCAACACCAGTGATAGCAATATAACTTCAACGAGATACACATTAGAAATCAACAATAATTTTTCATATCATGCTTGTTGCATGATAATAGATATTTATTATCTTGTGTAAAGAAGAAATTTTCTTCCGTAAATGGCCGTTTTCAGGTGAAGACGACCGAGGTAAGAAGAGCCCACGTGCACTCGTCTTTACTCGTTGTGACATCCAATCAGAACGCCTCTAACAAGAAAAAAAATCGTTTAAATATATACCCTAAGCCGGGAATGTCACATTATATACCCTGTCTGATAGCTGAATAACAGATATATTACGGAATTAACCATTGGGTTTTTTTTTCAAATGCAGACTCCAACCGTATTAAATATATTTGTGTCTTTTATTTTATTTTTTTCGTATTTCTAGATGTCCTTTTCCGTACCTTTGACGTCATTCTTCAATGACGTCAAAATATGTGTCACGTCATATTTCATGTATGGGGTTTCTCATGAAGGAAAATACTGTACTTTCAACAAAATATTAGTGAGAAAAGCTCAAATATCAGTAGAAAGCTCCTTAGTTTACCAATCGGTGTCACAAAAGTCAATTTTATGTGATGTGTATTTCATAACGCTCAATTTTATGATATTGATCTGATAATTTATGCAAATTAGTTACTGATCAATGGCGGGGGTCTCTAGGAGTTCGCGATAGTGAAAGTTGTTAGTTTACGGAAGAAATAGGTACTTACATGCGTTGTTGGGAAAGCCCGGGTGATCTTCCACTCGTGATAGAAATTTTTGTTTCTTTTCGCTCGTTTCGCTGCGCTCCACTCGCGAAAAGACATAAAATTTATATCACTCGTGGAAGATCACCTGGTCTTTCCCAAGAACGTATGTAAGAACCTAGTAAACAAACCATCGATAAAAGTTGCTATTTCTGTTTAAGGTTATGGTGTTTAATGCCACTTTCAACAATATTTCAGTAATATCGTGGTGGTCAGTTTTATTAGTGGAGGAAGCCAGAGTACCTGAAGAAAATCACCAACCTCCCACAAGTCACTGACAAACTTTATCACATAATGTTGTATTGAGTACACCTCGCCATGAGCGGGGTTCGAACTCACGTCGTTAGTGGTGACAGGCACTGATTGTATAGGTAGCTATAAATCCAACTACCATACGATCATAGCCACGAACAGTGTCGGATTTACATAAAGAGAGGTCCTAGGCTATTCCACTTATGAGGCCCCTCCCAATTCCCCACCTTCATGACTGGAAGTATGTTAATCAATTTCAATAAAGGTGAAGATGATGAGGGGTATTCAAAATTCTGCAACATTCTTAAATGGAGTGCAACTATGTAAGGAAAATTACTATAGGGACATTTATAAAGTACAGCATTGGCCGGAGGCCCCCTAAATTTTGAGACCCTAGGCTTCAGCCTATTGAGCCTATAAGTAAATCAGACACTGGCCATGACGGCCCCTCCAGAATTTGTCATAGCGACATCAGTGATATCAAGAATAATTGTTCATATCACACTTGCTGCATGAAAATAGATACTATCTTGTGTAAAGAGGAAATTAACAAACCATCGATAAAAGTCGGTATTTCAACAACAAAATATCAAGAAATTTTGAGTCTAATAAGATCTCTTACCATTGACAGTTGATGACCTTCTTGATTGATGGGAAACTTGATAACATAAAAACAATCAGATGTGGAGTAAACTTATCCTCAGAAATACCCCCCTCCCCAATGATAACTGAACACATGGATTAAAAATTAAAGCATAAAGAACAATTGTTTATTCAACACTTTGTTCTAAAATTACATTATCTAGACCATTTGAAGATTTCAAGAAACTTCAATTTTTAGTAATGAATGCCTTATTGGGAGAGGATGGAGATGTCTGATTTGTCAGATATATTGGCTTAAATTAACCACAATTAGTTGAAATCGATCTTATGTGTATGTACATGCATAGGCAAAATCAACAAATTTATTTTTAGAAATGCAGAAAATTATGAATATGTTAAATAAACAGCTGCGCCAAGAGCGCATGATACGCCCGTCGTCAACATTCATACAATATTTGTAGACTTTCTTTCCCATAACTCTTAAATGAAAAACCAAAATTTCACCAACAGCTGCACTATAAACATGAATTGGAACATTTATACATACGACACATTTTTTGAGAAATCAGTAAAGACTATCAATTCCAATAACAGTACAAAGTTTGAAGTGAATTGGCCAAGGGGTTCTCAATTTACAGCGCGACATACGAAAAATCACCTATAATTTGATGAATAAAGTCCCATAACTCTGGAATGAAAAATTGACATTTCACCAAAAAGTATACAGACCATAAGACTATCAATTCCAATATCTATGCGAAGTTTGAAGTGAATTGGCCATGGGGTTTTCAATTTACAGCGTGACATACGAAAAATCGCCTACAATTTGATGAATAAAGTCCCATAACTCTGGAATAAAAAATTGAAAGTTCACCAATAAGTATACAGACCATAAGACTATCAATTCCAATAACTATGCGAAGTTTGAAGTGAATTGGCCTAGGGGTTTTCAATTTACAGCGCGACATACGAAAAATCGCCTACAATTTGATGAATAAAGTCCCATAATTCTGGAATGAAAATTCGACATTTCACCATAAAGTATACAGACCGTAAGACCATCAATTCCAATAACTCTGTGAAATTTGAAGTGAATTGGCCAAGGGGTTCTTAAGTTAGAGTGTGACATGTGAAACGGATGGACGGACGGACAGACGGACAGACGGACGGACAGTCGGACATTGGTATACCATAATACGTCCCGTCTTACAGACGGGCGTATAAAAATTTATCATCATGTATCTACAATTAAATTTCTTGTCAATCTCTCTTTAATGTACAAGTTTTGACTTTTTACAGAAATTTCTTTTCTTTAGTACAGCAATGGTGGTCATCTTGAATGAAGAATGTGCTTTCAGATATACTTTTGAAAGTAGACTCAAAAGGACTAAGGTCGTTCAAAAAGGACCCTGTGGTTTCAGAGATTATAATGTGATATTATTACATCAAAGGCCTGGTGATGTCTGATGACATCAGCAACAGAATCAACCATTCTTGACATCTTTAGGCCTCATTTGGAAAGTGATACTTTAAAAATATTTTATTGTTCAAAAAGACAAAAGGATAAAACACAAGTTAAACAACTTAGACAGTCTTCTCCCATAAGTGATATGGTTAGAATCCCCAAAATATATCTGCACCTTTATTTTGTGTCACGGATCATTTTATTAAAACTTCAGAAGCATCTGTTAAATAAAATTGAAGCTATTGTGAAAATAATAGTGTGTATATGACATTGACAACAGCAACACTCCAGACTATAAAATGACAAAAAAAAATATTCTGTCATATAAAAACTTAATGCTGGATTAAAGGACAGATTGTTCATCAGCTGACAATACATGACTAGAAAAGGTACATGACTTTCATTCGGATGAGCTAATAAACATGTCTTTCAGTCAGATGAGCTAATAAACATGATTTTCAGTCAAATGAGTTATTATACATGACTTTTAGTCAGATGAGCTAATATATATGACTTTCAGTCAGATGAGCTAATAAACATGAGTTTCAGTCAGATGAGCTAATAAACATGACCTTCAGTCAGATGAGCTAATAAACATGACTTTTGGTTAGATGAGCTAATAGACATGACTTTCAGTCAGATGAGCTAATATGCATGACTTTCTGTCAGATGAGCTAATAAACATTACTTTCAGTCAGATGAGCTATTATACATGACTTTCAGTCAGATGAGCTAATATACATGACTTTCAGTCAGATGAGCTAATAAACATGTCTTTCAGTCAGATGAGCTAATAAACATGACTTTCAATCAGATGAGTTATTATACATGACTTTTAGTCAGATGAGCTAATATATATGACTTTGTCAGGTGAGCAAATAAACATGACTTTGAGTCAGATGAGCTAATAAACATGACCTTTAGTCAGATGAGCTAATAAACATGACTTTTGGTTAGATGAGCTAATAGACATGATTTTCAGTCAGATGAGCTAATATGCATGACTTTCTGTCAGATGAGCTAATAAACATTACTTTCAGTCAGATGAGCTATTATACATGACTTTCAGTCAGATGAGCTAATATACATAACTTTCAGTCAGATGAGCTAATAAACATGTCTTTCAGTCAGATGAGCTAATAAACATGACTTTCAGTCAGATGAGTTATTATACATGACTTTCAGTCAGATGAGCTAATAAACATGACCTTTAGTCAGATGAGCTAATAAACATGACTTTCAGTCAGATGAGCTAATAAACATGACTTTCAGTTAGATGAGCTATTAAACGACTTTCAGTCAGATGAGTTAATATGCATGATTTTCAGTCAGATGAGCTAATAAACATGACTTTCAGTCAGATGAGCTATTAAACATGACTTTGTCAGATGAGCTAATAAACATGACTTTCAGTCAGATGAGCTAATATACATGACTTTGTCAGATGAGCTAATAAATATGACTTTGTCAGATGAGCTAATAAACATGACTTTCAGTCAGATGAGTTCATATACATGACTTTCAGTTAGATGAGCTAATATACATGACTTTCAGTTAGATGAGTTAATAAACATGACTTTCAGACAGATGAGCTAATAAACATTTTTTCTTAATTTACCTTGACCTCCCTTGATTGTAGTTAACACTGCCCCCATATCTGCAATAAAGCCTTGGAAAACTGTTGTAAATTTCATTGTCTCCAAATCCAAAATTTTCAATTTCATTCTGTGAGGTTGCTCAACACCAATCAATAACCTCCTATCATCCAACAAGTCTACTTGATTAATAAAATATTTTCCTTCCTAAAATATATATATATACATTGTATATGGAATATATAATATTCAAGTGAACACTCCTTTCCTTTCCAGAAAAAACTCTAAATTTATTTATTTATATGTATCTACATGTAGTTTACAAAACTGGTGTCAAATTCAAACTGTTTTTAGGCACATTGAAATTGTGAAAATAGCATTAAGAATTTTTCATGGTAAAAAAAAAGCTTGTTGCTGTCTTCACATTTATACTGCAGCAGACTAATAATATATTCTTAAGGGGCCATCACGATCATATGGTAGTTGGATTTACAACTATATATGCAATCAGTGCCAATAACCTCTAACGTATTGAGTTCGAATCCTGCTCATTATGTGATAAAGTTTGTCACTGACTTGCGGCAGGTCGGTGGTTTTCTCCTGGTTACTCCGGTTTCCTCCACCAATAAAACTGATCACCACAATATAACTGAAATATTGTTGAAATATTGTTGAATAAAACCCTAATCCTAACCCATAATATATTTAATCTTCTTGACACAGAACAAAACCATTCACTTGTATTAATCAAATAAATTAATAATCTGAGTTCATTATATTAGCCTACCGTACTTAATAAAATTTAATATATAATTTTTTCCCCATTGGCTGATCCCAGTGCCATTTTTTTTTAACTACATGATTTATTGTTTGCAAACTTGTTCTTGTCAGGAATATAGTTGAAGGGTCTGTCATGGCTTAGATCCTATGGTACTTAGATTTACAACTACCTGTGAAATCAGTGCCTATCACCACAAACGTTGTGAATTACAACATTATGTGAAATAATTAATTATGTGAATTTCTCTGGTGCTCCAATTTCATCAATCAATAAAACTGACCGCCATTAAATACCATTACTATAAACCTAACCCAATTGTTCGGTGAATATTGCAGCATTGACAGAACATCTGGTATTTCAAGTCCTAATAGTTACTGGTATATTGGTATTGGAGTAAGATTTAAAACAATACCTATTGCCTACATATTGGCAGCATGGGTGTGGCTGATCGAATGGGTCAGGTCATTAGGGTAGTTGACATCTGACCACAAGCCTAACACCACTGACATGGTTTTGCATTCATTTTGACCACAATGGCTCAAATTAGGATTAATTTGTGTCAGGTAAGCTGAAACAAGCGACAATATTTAAAGAGTCTGTGTCAGGTAAGCTGAAACAAGATATAAGATTAAAAATGTTTTTTGTCAGGTAATCTCAACAAGACACCACAGTATAGTAATTAGAAGACTTGAAAACAGAAGTAAAGAAAAACATACACATCTTGTCCTTCGAACAAACTTCTCCTCCAAAAGGTCATAAATTTCTATAAATATGCATACACATCCCCCATAGTTGATGTCCTCTGATTCATCGTCTTCATCAGTAATTTCGCTTCCTGCACTGTTATGGATGCTTTCATCACTCGAATCATATTCTGATTCTATGTCGTCATATTCATCACTCGAACCATATTCTGATTCCATGTCGACATATTTAACCTCTTTTAGTGCTACTAAAACCACATATCTTGTGTTCTTCATTGGAAGTATTTCATCATAAGTACTGAAACAACAATAATTAAGGTGATAAACTATATCAAAAGACTGATTTCTGCTGGAGTCTCCCCTATATAGAGACCAACACCCATGCTCCCTCCTGGTTATTGAAAACTCATGTGTAAAACACATTCAATTGCTATATTTTATCTATGATTTGGTAAAGTAAGTGTCTTCATAATAAAAATTAATTGCTCCAACACCTCATTAAGTTAATGATAGCTAATTATTATGGTATGCAATGTTATTATTTACTTACATTTATCATCATTCAATGAAAATCAGTCAACATTGATTGACATCACTCAATTCAGATATGGGTTGTTCCAGAACCAGAGGCTCCATGAAGCATAAATATATAACCACTTACCTGAATAGTTAATCTCCATTTAATCTTTAGGGTTTGTCAGTGACTTGCGGCAGGTTTGTGGTTTTCTCCGTGTACTCCAGTTTCCTTCACCAATAAAACTGACTGCCATGATATAGTGGCGTTAAATGCCATAACCCTAATCCTAACCCAAATCTTTAGGAGAAATTGTTAATAATCAACATTACTTACACTAATAAACACCTACATTGCATTACACAAGCATTGTACAATAGATGAAGGCTAAACTCAACACTTTTAATAATATTTCAGTTATATTATGGCGGCCAGTTTTATTGGTAGAGGAAACCAGAGAACCAGGAAAAAACCACCGACCTGCCGCAAGTCACTGAATGAATAGGTAGTTGTTAATCCAACTACCATTTGATCATAACCACAATGGCATCTTCTATCGGTACATGAAATATTAATACTACTATACAATTAATAAACAAGATTCGTTGATTGTCGGAAAATATAAAAATTTATTTGTACAAGCTTTAGACATAGGTAGAAAAGCGATTTTGGTGAGCTTTTTTGGCCTGTCTCACAGTAAGTGCAAATTAATTTTATATTTCCTGAAAATATTGTGTTTATCCTATAATGTCAAAAAGTCCAAAACAACTGCAAAATTATCTGAAAAGAGCAGAAACAAGAATCGTTCTAATAATTTTCAATGGTGTCCTCTATAAGGTCTGTGTTTATACTGAATCCATTTCTCACTGTTGCTCTGCATGCATCAGGTACCAGAAAAGGATAACTATATAACAATAAAGTTTATTGGTACTCAAAATCATACAATTGCAGGATAAATGAAATTAATGGTTACCCCTCATCATCGTCTGTCTCCTCGACCTCATCAGCAGCTATATTGTCAGTATCCCAAACTCTAATTATAGATAGATATGATATCGTAACAAATATCTTCAGATCATTAGATTTGACACTGACTAGCTTATCTTCATCCCAGGCATGCTTGGTAATTAGGTCGGAGGCTAAATTTACTATACATACTTCAGTACTCGTTGAAAAGTATACTGATTCCTCATGTACATGTAGGCAACTAGGTTGTATAGGACGTTGATAAACTGAAAAAAAAGAAAATATTATATACACAAATGTATGTGATGAACAAATAACTGTAATTACAAAGCATTTAATCATAGGGCTAGGGTTGTGGTGTTTAGCTTTCAACAATGTACGTATATAGTGGTGGTCAGTTTTATTGGTGGAGGAAACCAGATTACCCGGAGAAACGCCGACCTGGCACAAATCACTGACAAACTTTATCACATAATGTTGTATCGAGTACGCCTCATCATGAGCAGGATTTGAACTCACACAACCATAGTGGTGACAGGCACTGATTGCATAGGTAGTTGTAAATCCAACTACCGTATGATCACGACCATGACGGCCTCCATTTAATTATACTACATTTGTATATAAATTAACTTTAGAGTCACATGTCATTTTATACGTGTTTTGATTGGATTAAAAAGTTGATGTTATTTGTATATGTACTGAATCTGAAAATAGACGTTGTTCTCAAGGCATTGCGTGCCATTGTCATCAGGTGATTTTCTTTAAATGAGGCACCTTTGGGGTTATTTAAATTTATTTCCGATTATTTGCCTTATTTTGAAAAAATAAATATATTTTTCAATATCATAACAAAAACAGTTTGAATTAATTTATAAGGATTGATCGAAATTATTTGTTCGGTTCATTCGAAATAACCTCAATCAGGTTATACACACGCTTGCATAACCAGATTGAGGTTATTTCTTCATGAACCGAACAAAACTTGCGATCAATCCTTAAATATACAATCCCACAATCTATATATAATAGATATTTTTTCCTTTGAAGTAAAAACAGCATAAAAATACTGCAAGACAAGTGTGAAGATACCAAAGGGATGACGGACAATACAATGGTCAAAAGATAAAGTACAAAAGACAATACAAAGGTCAAAAGATAAAGTACAAAAGACAAACAAAGGTCGAAAGATAAAGTACAAAAGACAATATAATGGTCAAAAGATAAAGTACAAAAGACAATACAATGGTCAAAAGATAAAGTACAAAAGACAATACAATGGTCAAAAGATAAAGTACAAAAGACAATACAAAGGTCAAAAGATAAAGTACAAAAGATAATACAAAGGTCAAAAGATAAAGTACAAAAGAAAAACAAAGGTCAAAAGACAATACAAAGGTCAAAAGATAAAGTACAAAAGACAAACAAAGGTCAAAAGATAAAGTACAAAAGACAATACAATGGTCAAAAGATAAAGTACAAAAGACAATACAAAGGTCAAAAGATAAAGTACAAAAGACAATACAAAGGTCAAAAGATAAAGTACAAAAGATAATACAAAGGTCAAAAGATAAAGTACAAAAGAAAAACAAAGGTCAAAAGACAATACAAAGGTCAAAAGATAAAGTACAAAAGACAAACAAAGGTCAAAAGATAAAGTACAAAAGACAAACAATGGTCAAAAGATAAAGTACAAAAGACAAACAATGGTCAAAAGATAAAATACAAAAGACAAACAAAGGTCAAAAGATAAAGTACAAAAGACAATACAATGGTCAAAAGATAAAGTACAAAAGACAATACAATGGTCAAAAGATAAAGTACAAAAGACAAACAATGGTCAAAAGATAAAGTACAAAAGACAAACAATGGTCAAAAGATAAAATACAAAAGACAAACAATGGTAAACAAAATACTAAAGTAAAGATTGAACCACACTCACAACCAGGGGGTTAACTCACTAAAGATTGAGGAGCATGAACCACACTCACAACCAGGGGGTTAACTCACTAAAGATTGAGGAGCATGAACCACACTTACAACCAGGGGGTTAACTCACTAAAGATTGAGGAGCATGAGCCACACTCACAACCAGGGAGTTAACTCACTAAAGATTGAGGAGCATGAACCACACTCACAACCAGGGGGTTAACTCACTAAAGATTGAGGAGCATGAACCACACTCACAACCAGGAGGTTAACTCACTAAAGATTGAGGAGCATGAACCACACTTACAACCAGGGGGTTAACTCACTAAAGATTGAGGAGCATGAGCCACACTCACAACCAGGGGGTTAACTCACTAAAGATTGAGGAGCATGAACCACACTCACAACCAGGGGGTTAACTCACTAAAGATTGAGGAGCATGAACCACACTCACAACCAGGGGGTTAACTCACTAAAGATTGAGGAGCATGAACCACACTCACAACCAGGGGTTTAACTCATTAAAGATTGAGGAGCATGAGCCACACTCACAACCAGGGGGTTAACTCACTAAAGATTGAGGAGCATGAACCACACTTACAACCAGGGGGTTAACTCATTAAAGATTGAGGAGTACAAACCACACTTACAACCAGGGGGTTAACTCACTAAAGATTGAGGAGCATGGGCCACACTTACAACCAGAGGGTTAACTCACTAAAGATTGAGGAGCATGAACCACACTCACAACCAGGGGGTTAACTCACTAAAGATTGAGGAGCATGAGCCACACTCACAACCAGGGGGTTAACTCACTAAAGATTGAGGAGCATGAACCACACTCACAACCAGGGGGTTAACTCACTAAAGATTGAGGAGCATGAACCACACTCACAACCAGGGGGTTAACTCACTAAAGATTGAGGAGTACAAACCACACTTACAACCAGGGGTTTAACTCACTAAAGATTGAGGAGCATGAGCCACACTTACAACCAGGGGGTTAACTCACTAAAGATTGAGGAGCATGAACCACACTCACAACCAGAGGTTAACTCACTAAAGATTGAGGAGCATGAACCACACTCACAACCAGGGGGTTAACTCACTAAAGATTGAGGAGTACAAACCACACTTACAACCAGGGGGTTAACTCACTAAAGATTGAGGAGCATGAGCCACACTTACAACCAGGGGGTTAACTCACTAAAGATTGAGGAGTACAAACCACACTCACAACCAGGGGGTTAACTCACTAAAGATTGAGGAGCATGAGCCACACTTACAACCAGGGGGTTAACTCACTAAAGATTGAGGAGCATGAGCCACACTTACAACCAGGGGGTTAACTCACTAAAGATTGAGGAGTACAAACCACACTTACAACCAGGGGTTTAACTCACTAAAGATTGAGGAGCATGAGCCACACTTACAACCAGGGGGTTAACTCACTAAAGATTGAGGAGTACAAACCACACTCACAACCAGGGGGTTAACTCACTAAAGATTGAGGACCATGAACCACACTCACAACCAGGGGTTTAACTCACTAAAGATTGAGGAGCATGATCCACACTTACAACCAGGGGGTTAACTCACTAAAGATTGAGGAGTACAAACCACACTTACAACCAGGGGGTTAACTCACTAAAGATTGAGGAGCATGAGCCACACTTACAACCAGGGGGTTAACTCACTAAAGATTGAGGAGTACAAACCACACTCACAACCAGGGGGTTAACTCACTAAAGATTGAGGACCATGAACCACACTCACAACCAGGGGTTTAACTCACTAAAGATTGAGGAGCATGAGCCACACTTACAACCAGGGGGTTAACTCACTAAAGATTGAGGAGTACAAACCACACTCACAACCAGGGGGTTAACTCACTAAAGATTGAGGACCATGAACCACACTCACAACCAGGGGTTTAACTCACTAAAGATTGAGGAGCATGAGCCACACTTACAACCAGGGGGTTAACTCACTAAAGATTGAGGAGTACAAACCACACTTACAACCAGGGGGTTAACTCACTAAAGATTGAGGAGCATGAGCCACACTTACAACCAGGGGGTTAACTCACTAAAGATTGAGGAGCATGAGCCACACTCACAACCAGGGGGTTAACTCACTAAAGATTGAGGAGTACAAACCACACTTACAACCAGGGGT
The DNA here is from genome assembly GCA_963383655.1 of Bathymodiolus septemdierum. NCBI lineage: Eukaryota > Metazoa > Mollusca > Bivalvia > Mytilida > Modiolidae > Bathymodiolus > Bathymodiolus septemdierum. Next base: position 47,227,495 of record OY726522.1, read on the forward strand.
TTAACTCACTAAAGATTGAGGAGCATGAACCACACTCACAACCAGGGGTTTAACTCACTAAAGATTGAGGAGCATGAACCACACTCACAACCAGGGGGTTAACTCACTAAAGATTGAGGAGCATGAACCACACTTACAACCAGGGGGTTAACTCACTAAAGATTGAGGAGCATGAACCACACTCACAACCAGGGGTTTAACTCACTAAAGATTGAGGAGCATGAACCACACTCACAACCAGGGGTTTAACTCACTAAAGATTGAGGAGCATGAACCACACTCACAACCAGGGGGTTAACTCACTAAAGATTGAGGACCATGAACCACACTCACAACCAGGGGTTTAACTCACTAAAGATTGAGGAGCATGAACCACACTCACAACCAGGGGTTTAACTCACTAAAGATTGAGGAGCATGAACCACACTCACAACCAGGGGTTTAACTCACTAAAGATTGAGGAGCATGAACCACACTCACAACCAGGGGGTTAACTCACTAAAGATTGAGGAGCATGAACCACACTCACAACCAGGGGGTTAACTCACTAAAGATTGAGGAGCATGAACCACACTTACAACCAGGGGGTTAACTCACTAAAGATTGAGGAGCATGAACCACACTCACAACCAGGGGGTTAACTCACTAAAGATTGAGGAGCATGAGCCACACTTACAACCAGGGAGTTAACTCACTAAAGATTGAGGAGCATGAGCCACACTTACAACCAGGGGGTTAACTCACTAAAGATTGAGGAGTACAAACCACACTCACAACCAGGGGGTTAACTCACTAAAGATTGAGGAGCATGAGCCACACTTACAACCAGGGGGTTAACTCACTAAAGATTGAGGAGCATGAGCCACACTCACAACCAGGGGTTTAACTCACTAAAGATTGAGGAGCATGAACCACACTCACAACCAGGGGGTTAACTCACTAAAGATTGAGGAGCATGAACCACACTTACAACCAGGGGGTTAACTCACTAAAGATTGAGGAGCATGAACCACACTCACAACCAGGGGGTTAACTCACTAAAGATTGAGGAGCATGAGCCACACTTACAACCAGGGAGTTAACTCACTAAAGATTGAGGAGCATGAGCCACACTTACAACCAGGGGGTTAACTCACTAAAGATTGAGGAGTACAAACCACACTCACAACCAGGGGGTTAACTCACTAAAGATTGAGGAGCATGAGCCACACTTACAACCAGGGGGTTAACTCACTAAAGATTGAGGAGCATGAACCACACTCACAACCAGGGGGTTAACTCACTAAAGATTGAGGAGCATGAGCCACACTCACAACCAGGGGGTTAACTCACTAAAGATTGAGGAGCATGAACCACACTCACAACCAGGGGGTTAACTCACTAAAGATTGAGGAGCATGAACCACACTCACAACCAGGGGGTTAACTCACTAAAGATTGAGGAGCATGCGCCACACTCACAACCAGGGGGTTAACTCACTAAAGATTGAGGAGCATGAACCACACTCACAACCAGGGGGTTAACTCACTAAAGATTGAGGAGCATGAGCCACACTTACAACCAGGGGGTTAACTCACTAAAGATTGAGGAGCATGAACCACACTTACAACCAGGGGGTTAACTCACTAAAGATTGAGGAGTACAAACCACACTCACAACCAGGGGGTTAACTCACTAAAGATTGAGGAGCATGAACCACACTTACAACCAGGGGGTTAACTCACTAAAGATTGAGGAGCATGAGCCACACTCACAACCAGGGGGTTAACTCACTAAAGATTGAGGAGCATGAACCACACTCACAACCAGGGGGTTAACTCACTAAAGATTGAGGAGCATGAACCACACTTACAACCAGGGGGTTAACTCACTAAAGATTGAGGAGCATGAGCCACACTTACAACCAGGGGGTTAACTCACTAAAGATTGAGGAGCATGAACCACACTTACAACCAGGGGGTTAACTCACTAAAGATTGAGGAGTACAAACCACACTCACAACCAGGGGGTTAACTCACTAAAGATTGAGGAGCATGAACCACACTTACAACCAGGGGGTTAACTCACTAAAGATTGAGGAGCATGAGCCACACTCACAACCAGGGGGTTAACTCACTAAAGATTGAGGAGCATGAACCACACTCACAACCAGGGGGTTAACTCACTAAAGATTGAGGAGCATGAACCACACTCACAACCAGGGGTTTAACTCACTAAAGATTGAGGAGCATGAACCACACTTACAACCAGGGGGTTAACTCACTAAAGATTGAGGAGCATGAACCACACTCACAACCAGGGGTTTAACTCACTAAAGATTGAGGAGTACAAACCACACTCACAACCAGGGGGTTAACTCACTAAAGATTGAGGAGTACAAACCACACTTACAACCAGGGGTTTAACTCACTAAAGATTGAGGAGCATGAACCACACTTACAACCAGGGGGTTAACTCACTAAAGATTGAGGAGCATGAACCACACTCACAACCAGGGGTTTAACTCACTAAAGATTGAGGAGTACAAACCACACTCACAACCAGGGGGTTAACTCACTAAAGATTGAGGAGCATGAACCACACTTACAACCAGGGGTTTAACTCACTAAAGATTGAGGAGCATGAACCACACTTACAACCAGGGGGTTAACTCACTAAAGATTGAGGAGCATGAACCACACTCACAACCAGGGGTTTAACTCACTAAAGATTGAGGAGTACAAACCACACTCACAACCAGGGGGTTAACTCACTAAAGATTGAGGAGTACAAACCACACTCACAACCAGGGGGTTAACTCACTAAAGATTGAGGAGCATGAACCACACTTACAACCAGGGGTTTAACTCACTAAAGATTGAGGAGCATGAACCACACTTACAACCAGGGGGTTAACTCACTAAAGATTGAGGAGCATGAACCACACTCACAACCAGGGGTTTAACTCACTAAAGATTGAGGAGCATGAACCACACTCACAACCAGGGGTTTAACTCACTAAAGATTGAGGAGTACAAACCACACTCACAACCAGGGGGTTAACTCTGGTGCTCCGCAGGGTTAGCACGTCCCGCTACACTTAAAGAATCTGTTGTGTTAGTCTTGTTAATAATCTAGTGACAAGCCAAGAAAATGGTTTGGTTTGGTTTTATGGTGCTTTAAATGCCACTTTCAACAATATTTCATCTATATCATGGTGGTCGGTTTTATTGGTGGAGGAAACCAGAGGACCCAGAGAAAACCACCGACCTGCCGCAAGTCACTGACAAACTTTATCACATAATGTTGTACTCCTCGCCCTGAGCGGGAGTCGATCCCACAACATTAGTAGTGATAGGCACAGATTGCACAGGTAGTTGTAAATTCAACTACCATACGTTCATGGCAATGACCAAAGGCTCTCAAGAGCCTGTATCGTTCACCTGGTCATAAAAAGAACCAATTGGTCCTATGTAAAAACTATGTCCTGCAGTGGTAGTCATCTTGGAATTACGATCAACATAAAAAACACAAAGTTTGTAAAGGACCTTCAAATGATTGATGCACAGTTTAGGTTCAATCAGTGCAATAGCTTCAGAGAAGAATATATTTCTGTATTTTCCCCATATGGTCCTGTGTTAATACTATGATCTGTGGTGGTGGCCATCTTGGATTTCCGATTGGCATAAAAAACAAAAATTTGTAGAGGACCTTCCAATGATCATTCCTGGGCAGTTTGGTTTCAATTGTCCAAGTGGTTTCAGAGAAGAATCGTTTTGAAACATTTTTCCCATAGGGTCCAATGTTAAACTAAGTTCTGCCATAGCCGCCATTTTGAATTTCATATCGGAACAAAAAACGTAAAATTTGTAGAGGACCATCCAATGAACATTCATGTACAGTTTGGCTTTAATCATATTTGTAGTTTCTGAGAAGAAGGCATTTGAACATTTTCCCATAGGGTTCAATGTTAATCTATGTATTGCGGTGGCAGCCATCTTGGATTTCCGATCGGCATATAAAACAAAAATTTGTAGACGACCTTCCAATGATCATTCCTGGGCAGTTTGGTTTCAATTGTCCAAGTGGTTTCAGAGAAGAAGCATTCTGAAACATTTTTCCATATGGTCCAATGTTAAACTAAGTCCTGCCGTAGCCGTCATTTTGAATTTCATATCGGAACAAAAAACCTTAAGATTGTAGAGGACCATCCAATGAACATTCACGTACAGTTTGGCTTTAATCATATTTGTAGTTTCTGAGAAGAAGGCATTTGAACATTTTCCCATAGGGTTCAATGTTAATCTATGTATTGCGGTGGCAGCCATCTTGGATTTCCGATCGGCATATAAAACAAAAATTTGTAGACGACCTTCCAATGATCATTCCTGGGCAGTTTGGTTTCAATTGTCCAAGTGGTTTCAGAGAAGAAGCATTCTGAAACATTTTTCCATATGGTCCAATGTTAAACTAAGTCCTGCCGTAGCCGTCATTTTGAATTTCATATCGGAACAAAAAACCTTAAGATTGTAGAGGACCATCCAATGAACATTCATGTACAGTTTGGCTTTAATCATATTTGTAGTTTCTGAGAAGAAGGCATTTGAACATTTTCCCATAGGGTTCAATGTTAATCTATGTATTGCGGTGGCAGCCATCTTGGATTTCCGATCGGCATATAAAACAAAAATTTGTAGACGACCTTCCAATGATCATTCCTGGGCAGTTTGGTTTCAATTGTCCAAGTGGTTTCAGAGAAGAAGCATTTTGAAACATTTTTCCCATAGGGTCCAATGTTAATCTATGTCCTGCGGTGGCGGCCATGTTGGATTTCCGATCGGCATAAAAAACAGACACTTGGTAAAGGACATTCCAATGATCATTCGTTTACAGTTTGGGTTCAGTCAGTTCATTAGTTTCAGAGAAGAAGATCTTTGAAATTTCAGCCAATCAGAGCATATTATTGGCCCTGGCAGCCATGTTGAATATCCGACTGGAACGAAAAACAGTAACTTTGTAGAGGACCATCCAAGGAACATTCCTGCTAAGTTTGGTTCCAATTGGCCCAGTGGTTTCGGAGAAGAAGCTTGAAATGTGAAAAGTTTACAGACGACGGATGCCAAGTGATGGCAATAGTTCACCTGGACCTTTGGTCCAGGTGAACTAAAAATGGAATGAAGGACAGGAGTGTGACTACAACCAACAGACCATAACTAACATTCTGTACTCTTGATTGATTACATAATATATGTATATTGTCAGAATATTTCAAATTTATTTGTAAAAATTTTGAGAAACAGGTAGAAAAGTGAATCTTTGGAAACTTTTCTGACCTGTTTGTAGTGAGTGCAAATAACAGGGCTTGACATTAGCAGTAGTCTTGTATCCCAGGACGAGCAAATATTTGGTTTGGGCTAGAGAAGGTGGTATGTTACTTGTCCGATGGGATTAGTGAACAAAATAAATATAAATGCTAAAATTTACAAAATATTATAAAATTCACGGTAGCAAGTTGTCCTTTTATAAAATTTGTGGTCAAAAACATATAATGACAGATTTCATCAAAGACTTAGTGAATTTTCCCTATTCAAATTTAGTATAGGATATTTTTATTGACCAATCAGAAGTTGTCTTTTTTTTCTTTTTTTTTTAAAGATCACTATCTATCACTAACTAAAACTTCAGGCTACTACATGTTGGTAAAAAAGTTCATATCAAGCCTTGAATAAATGTATTTTAACTGACAATGTACACTTTCCCTGCTATACTGTTTCCATTTCTTCTCATTCGTTCTTTATGAATCAGGTACCAGGAAAAGCTTTATTACGTCAATGATAAAAATTACACTGAAGTTTTTTGACCACTCAAAATCACACGAATACAGGATAAAAGAATATGATATGGCATTTGTTATCGTTATTCTACTACAAAACCACTTTTTAGGTTTCAAGACTACTAAATTTCAGTTTCAGGATTTATAGTCCTTCCTTTTGGTTTCTTAGCAGTTCATGAGTCACCACTGCTGTGATAGGACGGTAGCTAAGGATGTACATGAACAATTATTTGTGTTACACAAATCTAAATTAAATATAATAAAAAATTTGATAGCATCATTGGTGAAAATTAAATTTAACATCTAACTTAAAATTAAATTTACTGTATGTGTCAATCAAAATTTAACACTTTGATCTAATTGGACAATGTATACAAATAAAGTCAAACCTGTATTAAGAGGTCACCTTTGGGACAAATAAAAAGTGAACTTTTAAGAAAGGTGACCTCTTAAAAGAGGTTAAATTCATATGAAATTTGACCTCTTAAAAGAGGTGAAATTCATATGAAATTTTCTATTAAATGACAAGAAAGAGGTGACCTTTTGATACAGTTGACTGCTTAATAGAGGTTACCATATGGGCATGTTTGACTTAATAGAGGTTACCATATGGGCATGTTTGACTTAATAGAGGTTACCATATGGGCATGTTTGACTTAATAGAGTTTACCATATGGGCATGTTTGACTTAATAGAGTTTACCATATGGGCATGTTTGACTTAATAGAGGTTACCATATGGGCATGTTTGACTTAATAGAGGTTACCATATGGGTAGGTTTGACTTAATAGAGGTTACCATATGGGCTAGTTTGACTTAATAGAGGTTACCATATGGGCATGTTTGACTTAATAGAGGTTACCATATGGGCATGTTTGACTTAATAGAGGTTACCATATGGGCATGTTTGACTTAATAGAGGTTACCATATGGGCAGGTTTGACTTAATAGAGGTTACCATATGGGCTAGTTTGACTTAATAGAGGTTACCATATGGGCATGTTTGACTTAATAGAGGTTACCATATGGGCATGTTTGACTTAATAGAGGTTACCATATGGGCATGTTTGACTTAATAGAGTTTACCATATGGGCATGTTTGACTTAATAGAGGTTACCATATGGGCAGGTTTTACTTAATAGAGGTTACCATATGGGCTAGTTTGACTTAATAGAGGTTACCATATGGGCATGTTTGACTTAATAGAGGTTACCATATGGGCATGTTTGACTTAATAGAGGTTACCATATGGGCAGGTTTGACTGTACACATACTCACTTTCTAAAGTTTTTATCAATTTCAGAGTTTGTCTGTCATAAATCACGATATTTCTGCGGCCAACAAGTAATATGACATGTAATTCATCTGTTGTAAGAGCTATTTCATTTCTGTACTTTGTTTTCTTTGGTGGTTCAATAAAACTGGAGAATGTCTTCCCCAATATGTCATAACAACCAAAATGTTTACTTGAAGACAATGCTATGTAGTTTACAGAACCTGGAATAGAACAAATAGTTTGAGCATAATAATCTTCAAATCCATTATTAATACTTATAAAATTGGTATACACTGCTTCTCCACTAAGAAAGCAGCATTAAGGAGAAAGAGTAAAGACTGTTTGGCTTGGAATCAGAATAATGTGTCCGAGTGGAGCGACATATCTACCTGTGGACTGTTGTTTCAGTGAGGTAGCACTATAAAAATCTGACTAAGCATATTGGTCTAGTACAAAGCGGACCTCATCATCATCATCTCAAATCGGATAAGAAATGAATGTCTAGTTAGGTGGAACTAAAACATTACATATTTTCCACAACTTTATTCCATGGTAAATAATAAATAGGAAACATATCATACCATAATGCTAGTAAATCCTGTCTTTCCAACTCATGGAATTTCACCAGTGCCATCTTAACGCATGGGTACGCAGGGCAGTTGTGTATGTAGCATTTTTTCCCCCAATGTTTAAACACTGATTTTGTTGGAAGTACCAATACAATAAATTTATGTTTGATACAGTTTTATTCCTGTGAGTGTTTGTGTAGGCATGGGCCACAGTGCACTGCTTTGCCCCAAGAACCTATAATGCTGTTAAAACGGCCCTGAATTCCACAAAACATAGTGAGAAACAATGGACAGCACTCTGACCATGACATATTATATAATATTACAGGTTAATAAATGAAAAACACATAGGAACATTTTTAAATTATCTTTATACTGATAACGAAGCTTTTATTTGTTTTATTAACATTGATTTTGACCATTTACACGAACTCTCTACTTACCACAAGACAAATATTTCTTTCTTGTTATTATAATAGAATCTGGTATCGGGACAAGGTCGATAGGTCTTCCAGTTTTTGCCTCTGCAACAATAATTTCTCCCTTACTGAAGATATAAATGGCATTTCTGTCTTTCCCTCCTATTTCAATAAGTGTATCATTTGTTACTGAAATTGTGTACATCAGATCTCCATTTATACTGATTCCAACTACTTTTTCTTGACATTGCACAACTATGATTTTGCCATCGTCTGCAAATTTAACAAATTCACACAGCTTCCCAAATGGCTGAAGATCTTTTATAAACAGTAATTTCCCTTCAATGATGTCCCAGAGTCTTAACGTGTAGTCAACTGAAGCAGCTGTGAAAATAAAAAGTTTTTTAGTCAGTTGAGTTATGAAAGCAAAGTCCAGACCACTTGGTTATTCTTGCTCATTATATAGAACTTGTACATAAACATATACCTCTTATTTTATATATGCATTAAGTGAAAATAGGAAAAATTATACTTTTTATTTTGTAACAATCTCTAAAATTGTATAAAGTGAAAATGGGAAAAAAAATATACTTTTTATTTTGTAACAATCTCTAAACTTGTATAATATTTAAAATAAATATAAGTTCTCAAACAAGAAAAAGAAACATGATAAATGGTGAGATAGTGGTCATCTGTGATTTACAGAGATTAATCCTATACAATAGCCCCCCCTCCCTCTTATTATGTCACTTACATCACAGGCCACATCTCTTATCAGGCCAGATTTCTGCTGCACTATGAAAATAAACTACTATTGAATTGTCCCCTCAAGAGAGATCACCTTAAAATAAGGCCACTTTCTCATTGCAGAAAGGTAAAGTCATCTAAAAATCAAATGGCTTCTCCGATTTTCTTTAAGAATACCTATTTATTTTTTATTGGTATTTAATTTTGCTAAGTACTTTCTTAGCAAAACCAAGATTGTGAAATCAGTCAGTGATTTTTATAAAATTATCATCTTTGTCAAAAATTAACCAATTTAAATATTGGAATCAAAAAGGGCACATAATCCTAATATTAATGGTTGCAAAGAAGAGGATAAAAGCATGAATTTATTTTGACACACTTCACCCCCGGTTTTAAGTGAGGTTCGTGTTATTCGATCTTTAGTTTTATATGTATGTTTTGTAAATCATTGTTTGTCATTTTGTCCTTTTTCTTTTGGCAATTGTATTGTCTGTCCTTCTTCGATTTACAGATTCTGATTACCCCTTTGGTATCTTCAAACTCTTCTTATTCTGATATATATATATATAATATATATATATATATATATATATGTACAATATTAATGCAGTGACCCAGTGTCTTAAAATTAAGAGATAACTGTATTTTATTTGAAAATTTCACGGCATCAATTGGAGATTTGATGTTGCAAATTGAATTTACTGGCGACGCGTAAGCGGAGCCAGTAAACTGATATTTGCGACCATTAAATCGACAATTGATGCCGTGAAATTTTCAAATTCAATACAGTTATTTCCATTCTAATGCAATACTGAACATAAAAATGTATTCTTGCATATCCCTGGGTCTAAAAATCACACAAATAAAAATTCTGTGAAATATTGTTGACGACATTTGGCACATAAACAACATGACGTCATATGAAGACTTCCAGTTTAAAATATAAAGATCAGACGGTATTTGGCTTCGTGTACGCTTCAATATTGATAAAATTTTAACTAAGATAAGTTTTCAAGGTAAGCTTTTTAATTATGTTTGTGTATTGTTGTAAATATGACATGTAGGATTTCACGTTTTCAAGATGGCGGATCCTTCCAGCTGAACTCCTAATTCTAAAAATATGTCATGCTATTTCAACCGTGGAATTGATACCGTGAAAATTACAGCATTGTCCAATCACAAACCAGGAATATTAAACAACTATATTAGAATATAAGGTTTATGTGAATGAGGATCAGAAACTGGGATAAAGGAGATCTTTTCCGGTCCTTTTTTGAGTTTTGCTCCAAAAACACATAAACTTTATATTGTGAGACATTGCATTAATACAAGGCATTGTGTATATCCTGCAGAAAAATCTCATTAATCCATCCACGATTATATTTATATTAAATACGAAAACTATATGATTATCTGTTGTTTGTATCCTATTGAAATAATCTGTCAGAACTGATGGAGAACTACAGACAGTGGGCAAAGGTACTCAGATGGTTCAAATCCATTATAACCTATACTACCCCCACTCAAACACACACACAAAAATTGTGAAATCAATTTATCTCTGATTTTGATTTTGTTAATTATTACATCAATAAAATCAGAAATCACCCAGATTTTCTCTATAACTTCGAATTGATTTTTTATTAAATAAATAATTTGGGAATATACAATATACCCACAAAACTGAATCAATTTCATTTAAAACACAACATAATGCTATATGTATAATTTATACAGACAAGTTATCCAAGTCAAATAGGAAAATTGGAAGCTTCCAAATACACAGTATTTTTGTCCACTATCACAACACTCAACAGGCAAAACATGTGAAAGTTATACCAGAAAAGGTTTTATAAGTTCATTGGCCAAAATAACACTGAAGTTAATTTTACACCCATTTTGGAACATGAACTATAAAACACACAATAACAGGATGATGTATTACACCCCTCAATTTCCTCCTATCTTTTAATTTCACATATCTTTCTCAAAATACATCCAATCTTTTAATTTTACACATCCAATCTTTTAATTTTACACATCTTCCTCAAATACCTCCAAACTTTTAATTTTACACATCTTCCTCAAATACCTCCAAACTTTTAATTTTACATATTTTCCTCAAATACCTCCAAACTTTTAATTTTACACATCTTCCTCAAATACCTCCAAACTTTTAATTTCACATATCTTCCTCAAATATATCCAAATCTTTTAATGATTTTACATATTTTCCTTAAATACCTCCATTTATTATATAAATAGCTGTGAATTACAGAATTTTCCGAGTTAATTAAACGTTTTTAATTTCACTGTCACTATATTTCGCGCCATTTCGTTGTCGGAACTACTTTTCCGACAACGAAATGCAGCGAAATATAGCGAGAGTGAAATTAAAAACGCTTAATTAATTCGGAAAATTCTGTAATTTTACGCTACACACGTAATATACATTTAGTGCAATTAAACTCATTTTTAATTTCACTGTCGCTATATTTCGCACCATTTCGTTGTCGGACGACTTCAATTTTAAAATCATAAATTTTCCAAACATGTGCAGCAATATACCAGCTTCTCCTGCATATGGTGTTTACATCTCGCAATTGATTCGCTATGCAAGGGCCAGTAGCAATTATTCTGATTTCCTGAAACGTCATCTTCATCTGAGAAACAGGCTACTGGACCAGGGCTATAAAAAGATTCGCCTTATTCGATCTCTTAAAAAGTTTATATTTCGATACCAAGATCTTGTCGAAATATATTCCGTCTCTGCAGAAACGATTATAAGCAATGCATTTTCACAGTGAAAATGTATAAAGATAAAGAAGTAAAGAAAAATGTCAAGGATATTTTTTTATCAATGTGTGACGTAAAAATATTTTTGACATTTACGTCACCGAATATGGTACTGCTTTGACAACTATTTTACCTATTTTGTTCCTGTATTTAAATACTGTTATAGTGACAGCCGGAACCTTTGAACCGGGAGGTTTGGTGCCTTAAAATCTGATTCAACCCACCATTTCTTTAGAAATGCCTGTACCAAGTCAGGGTCATTACGGTTTTCAGTTTTCCGGTTGTTGACTGATTTTGTCTGTTTATATAATTATGAGTTTTGACTTTCCCTTTGTAAGATTGTTCGGAGTTCGGTAATTTTGTTATTACCCTTATTTATATCAAATTTGATTCGAAACACTTGTTTTTATCTATATAATAAATACTATAACTAATTGACGAGTTTCATTATCAAAAATATGTCACTCATGACCAAAGAACGCAGTAACTCACTCATGCACTGTGCACATTCATGAGTTACTGCGTTATTTGGTCATTCGTGACATATTTTTGATAATGAAACTCATCAATTAGTTATAGTATAATTCTTTAATTTAACATATCTTCCTAAGAAACACTTCCAATCTTTTAATTTTGCATAACTTTCCATTAAAATTGTAAAGCACAAATTTTATTTGTGCATAGTTCAAAATAGAATAAAATACCAATTTTATAGTCTTTGGTTAGCTTAAAATGGCAGTTATTGGTCATATTGCTTTCCTTAAACTTCATTAATAGGGTATTAATCAAAATTTAATTTTCCAATTATTTTACATAAAATGACTAATAACACTATTCTAATAAATAATTGCAATACTGATCTTATGCTATTTCTAAATTACTGACTATATAGAAATATTGATGTTTCATTTTGATTTTAAATTAAAAATTGTTTACTTATACATTTTCAAGAAAGATAACTCTGTTTTTTTTAAGTGAACATAATCTACAATCCCAAACAAGGACTTTTAACTTTGAAAATAATCTTGAAAATTCCATTTTAATTTCAAGATTATGGGTTCAAGATCAGAGACCAATTAACTGGTTCCTAACTTGATCTAGGAGTGGAAATTAAAAACAAATTACCATTTTTCTCCACTAACTATGACTGGGCTTGAGTTAAAATATTCGACCTCACTGTGTTAGTCCAGGGAATTTCCTGGTTAGTCCGAATTTAAATCAATTATTCTTTAATGGCTTACATAAAACTAAAACATGTAATGGAATGTTACTCTCTAAAACCTTTTATTATTCTAGTATTATATAGCATAATGTACTATATATATCGTAAATAGTTCAAAAATGCCTTAAAACAAATTAATGTCAACATGTTTATATTTGGTTATTGGAGACCTGGATACAAGAATATCATGCAACATCGAATGATATTGATAAAAGAAATGCATAATGGTCAATGAATATTCATGAGAACTAAACAAAAATCATTTTCATTTATTTGACCCCTCTATTATTACCACTGATTAGTACTCAATTTCACAAATTTCAGGATAAGGTATTTATATCCAATATATGAACTTGACTAAATCACTAACATTACTTCTTGTTAAAGCACAATTACTTTTTTGTGCTGGGGGTTCAAATACTTAAAATATCAATTTTATAGTCTTTGGTTAATGTTAATATGGCAGATATTCACCAAATGTATTCCTTAAATTTCATTAATAGAGTATAAATCTCAAATAAATTTTACAATTATTTAACACAAAATGACCAATATCTCTATTCCAATGAGGATTATTAACACAAATCATATTTTATTTTTAGATTTATGATTAAGTAGAAATATTGATGTTTTATTTTGGTTTAAAATTATAAATTGATTACTTATACATTTTCAAGAAAGATAACTCTGGGTTTTTTTTATGTGAACATAATCTACAATCTCAAATAAGGACTTTTTACTTTGAAAACAATTCTTGAACGTTCCATTTTTATTTCAAGAATATGGGTTCTCGATCAGAGACCAATAAACCATTCCCTATTTGATGTAGAGGTGGAAAAAAGCCCCTAAATTACCTTTCTCCCACTATCCTAGTAATGTGCAAAAAACTATGCTAGTCAGAATATAAATTATTATCTAATCAGGTTCATTAATAACACTTATCAAAGTGTGCAGGTGTGAAACCACTAATTTATTTCTTTAACATTTTCTACTAAATTTGTGTTTTTTCGAGCCTACCTGGCCATTTTATCTTATGTTTAACCTTTCCAAGCCCATATATTTTCTGAAACATACATGATTCCTCTACGTTCCAGGGGAGGATCCATGATTTCAAGTTAGGAGGAAAGTACTTAAAAAAATTGCGCCGAGTGGAGGGAGGTGTGAAAAATTTTGGGGTATTTCGTGTGAAAAATCACGATTTTACGCCAAAAAATCATATTTTTCCCAATTTTGGTGCACCACCCCCCTCCCTGGATCCGCCCCTGCTTTCTGTCAAAATATCAGGGCATGTTTAAAATCTTGCAGTGAAATGTCAGGCTACGGAAAACACCTACTATAAAAATAGCTCGGTTAACCCACAGAAATTCGGTATTTATAGGTCATGCATCAAATCTTCCATAGAGGTATTAAAATACTACTAAATCCATCAAATTTGGGATCAAAATAATCCTTATATATTTAACTTCAATTATCAATTTTAATTATTCCATTCCATTCAGTATTTTTCACAATACAACAAAGCAAAAGGAACTTTTTTCTTTAAAAAGGACTACTTTTGTATATGTTCTAAACTCTGATTGGTGAATTAGTGGTTTGACACCTGCACTTGATGTGCCAACATTGATTTGCTTTTATCTACATTTCTTAGTGTCTTTCAATATTTTACTTGAAAGCAAAAAAGAATTAAAAAAAACCAATAAGAGTTACTTGATATTTATATAAGATGCAGTTTTCACACAGACATCATACACTTCTAATAAGGGGTTGTAAAGTTTCCAGTTTTTCTTGATGCAACATAATTTTTTTTTTATAGAATTCAGATATTTTGTTCTAAGTAAAAAAAATTGTAAAAATAAATAGCACATGATATTTATGGCATAGGGTGGGGACTCCCGCATATATAGTATTATTTAATTTGAAAATGTAAAAAGGGTACCTCTGAACTTGTAAACATTGTAGGTTTGGTTTGGTTTATGGTGTTTAATGCCACTTTCAACAATATTTCATTTATATCGTGGCAGTCAGTTTTATTGGTGGAGGGAGTACCCAAAGTAAATATGGCATACATTTGGTAACTTTTTTCACTTCTGATACAATTTTGAGGCATTAAAATACACCTTATAAATATATAAACTGAAGATGAATGACTGTTCCATTCACTAACAATTGTTGAAATTATAAATTTTTCATCAGCTGTAATTGGGCATGCATAGTTGCATCTCTGAATGGGTTAAAATCAGAGGTCATGTGCATACAAATACCTGCTTGTTGCATTGCTATCCAGGAAAACAACAAGCCTGACAAAAGATTTAATTCACTGGTATTTATTAGAAGTACCGGTTTTGTGATTTAGACTATTAATAAATTAACAATAATATTTTGCATTGATTTTAATTAGAAATAATAACAAAATATATCTTAATTGACAGCTTGTATTCCTGTCTGTCAGTGATTTCAATCTGTTAATTTCACAAATCCATCTTCATTTAAGAAATAATTCATGCCGGCCATACTTTATTGTTATTCAAATATGGGTAGGCATTATATTCATGAATATTTAACCCCGAGCGATTTCGATTCTAATAAGACAAATACAGTAATTTTAAAATTTGAGGCGGTTAAGGTGATGCACTGGTAGTGGCTATTCCATCAATCTCCTACGGAATTTTAAAAATGGTAAAATTGGGAATTAAGAGATGGGAAGCGAAATTGTGGTTGAAACTGTGGCTTAAAATACCGAAAAGAATTTTATTGACAAGGTTCAATATAAATTTTATTACAAATAAACAACTTTAAATGATTAACAACGAAATTACCAGTTGAACGCAGCCAGTCGGATCGGAGATAAAGGGAGATAAACATGGAGACAGTGAAAGCCGTGTTTATAAGAGTTTAATTATGATAAGACTTGATTAGGATTTATTTAATTTCAACATCATTTATTTCAATTTTTTTTAGATAAACCATAATAGAAAATCACTAACCATGAATAATTTTCTGAAAATAGTCAGTGTTTATGTAGGTGCTTTTTTTTAGCTCAGCGTGCATGTGTGGCCTATATTTGATATTTATTCAAATATGCCTTTATTTGCATACCAAATACGGGACCTCATATTAGAAAAATCCTTAAAGCACAAATACTTTTTTGTGCTGTGGAATAAATATATTTTTACAATTTAATAGTCTTTAATTATCAAGTATTGGCAACTATTGGCCAAATGTATTCCTTAAATTTCATTTAATAGAGTATTAATCAAAAATAAATTCATCAATTATTTTACATAAAATGAACAATCACATTATTCCACTTTAAATGATGAACACAAATCATATTTTATTTTCAAATTGATGATTAAGTAGAAATATTGATGTTTCACTTTGGTTTAAAGTTTAAAAAATGTACATATACATATTCAAGACAGATAACTCTGTTTTCATGTGATTTTAGGTAATACTTTTCATTTATTATTAACAAGGATTTTAACTTTGAAGAATTCTTGAAAATTCAATTTCCATTTCCAGATCTGGGTCTCTGTGAAATAATTTAGACCCTGAGGTCAATTTTGATTTTGCTAGATGATTCATCAAGCAATCAATTGACATCTTTGACTCAAAATCAACATAAATGAATAAGTTCACTCAAATCAGGAACATATTCAGAATTTATTAGAGAACATATATGCAAAAATCTCCATTTGACACTCCCTCCCTTAATTTTTTTTCTTTTTAAAATGACAAACAAATAAAGTAAGAGGCTAGGATAATGCTATATATATGTATAAAGCATAATATACCCAACTTACATCTCTTAAACTTTCAAATCCAAATCCAAAAATTTATGGCACTAATCATATGATTTTTTGGCATAAAATCGTGATTTTTCACACGAAATACCAAAAAAAAATTTTGCGCCTCCTTCCGCTCCACGCAATTTTTTTACGTGCTCCCCCCCTAACTTGAATCCTGGATCCGTCCCTGATAAATGCTTTTGCATTAAATTCAACATTCACCATAATGGTGTGCTTACTGCCTCCAAGTCCTACTGGAGCAGGATGTCTCCAAGTGAAGCAACATGTCCACCTGTGGAGCACTGTTTCAGTGAACTCAGTGAAATGTCCAGTGCAAAACAGGCATCAGCATCATAATCAATTTATCAAAGTTAGATTTACATCTACCTATGTAATCTGTGCCTTTAATTACTTAAGTTGCAAGTTCAAATACTGCACATGATGAGGTGTACTTGCTACAATTATATGTGTAGGGATTATTCCAGCTATTTTAAAATGGGACCTTGTACACAGAATTGGGAATTTTTTACCAAATTGGGAAATTTTGTAATGGGTCATTTTTTTTTAATCAGAATACAATATTTTAAACGCTTGTACTGCTAAGATTGCAGTGTCTGGATACTTGCTTAAAAGAATTAGATGGATATAATTATATCAAAGTCCATGATAACAAGTGTTAAAAAGTCTGCTTTTACAAGACTTTGATTTTGACAAATTCTCATAATGGTCATATCAAGAAGCAGCTTCATTTTGCGACTTTGAACTCTGGATAAATCAATGTTACTATTTTAACAAAACAGTGTTTCCACAGGCACTTGACTAACCCTGCATGGATTTCGTAACATATTCTTCTCTGATTGAAAACATGTCTGCTTTTAAGACACACATTGTGACAGTATCTGGGCATTTTTTTCATTTTTAAAACAAGTATGTCTCCTTTACGAGATATTCATGAATCATCTGACCGATAACTATTATCACGATCTTAAGGCCTATTTACATGATCTGTTCTCTCCATAGCTGTCTTTCCATAGCTGATAACATATGCATCATTAGTCTGTTTAGACGGTATGTCATTTCACGTCTGAGCTAATTAGTATTTCCCTCCAAATTTAGTTTTTATTTACATTTACATGAAGAATGATGATTTTGTTGTTCCTATATGTATTTTAATGATAGCTGCTGCATGTCATATTATCTGTAACAATCAATGTGGTCGGAGAACATGGGTGAGGCCATGGATACAACTAAGAAGAGAAGTTGGTGCTTACCATGCATTAATGAGGGAGCTGGAATAGGAGGATCAGAGGTTTCAAAAATTCTTGGTATAATTCAACCAATCTTTCTGTTTGCTCTGATGTTAGTTTTAATTCTTCTTTTCTTTTAGCAGCCATCTTTAGATTATGAAATTTCTTATCATCCTGTGGAAACCCCGGGAAAATTACATGTGCACATCAGTATATCAATAGTATAACCTTATTGACTTTTTTCATGATTGGTTTATTTGCTCTGTCTTGACAGAGAGAATAGGGAAAGTTCTAAACGCTCTGTTTTCAGTCTGACTTCATATCTGTCATATGTTTTCCCAATTCACACGGTGTGTTTTAACAGCCTTGGAAAATCAGCCATGGAAAAACAGATCGTGTAAATTGGCCTTTAGCATTGGGCATTAGTCAACTGAGTTTGCATAGAAATGAGATACTTTCAAACTTACCATCGGCATTCAACCATGTGGATCAGGGATAAAACTTAACTATTTTTTACCAGGTGCTAGCTGGGTTATTGACTTTTAATTTCTTGGGTCCAACAACATTTTTAGGGGCCCAGGTTTTTTCAGTTCATGTGAAAGAAATATCAAAACATTCGAACATAAATGAATAATTTTTCATTTTAAAAACCCATTTATTCAGGAAATACAGTCTTTTTAAATATTATGCTGCTGATAAACTCCCACATTTTCTAAACAGAAATTAACTACCTATTATTAATTTTTAACTCTTGAACAGAAATGGGTATGCAATAAAGGGTTCCAGAGATGTTGAATTAATTTGTATGTCATACAATAGATCCAGCAATAATTAAAATTAATCAGGTCTTGTCCTGATCTATCTGACATAAAAAAAATCCTAATTTTGTTGGGAATGCTTTTTTGTGATGTCAAACTTGTCTATAATGATGTTTGATGGCAATTTAGTACACAGTCAAATTAGACAGGGAGTCTGTATGTGATTGTGAGCAAAATTATGTCAGTCAGCATACATATAGTGCATAGTTTCCAGTGGATGTAACTGAATATTAAGTCATTAACGATGTTTTTTTAAACGAGATGACGTTACTCAGTCATCTCTCATCGAAGGGCGAAGCCCCCGAGATGAGAGATGACTGAGAAACTTCCTCGATTTGGTAATGTGACGTCATTATAACGTCATATTAGAAAACAGCGATATTACTATGTGCGTCCTTGACAACGCTTACCGATTAGCGATAATTGGAATCATCTCAGCGCTTACGTGATATGAAATATATTGGTTTTAAACATCAAAGGGGAAATTAAAAAAATAGCGATAAATGTAAATATCTGTGTTTACTTATTACTTTTACTGTATGTTGTATGTAGAGTGTAGATAGTGTGTTTTACTTATTACTTTTACTGTATGTTGTATGTAGAGTGTAGATAGTGTGTTTTACTTATTACTTTTACTGTATGTTGTATGTAGAGTGTAGATAGTGTGTTTTACCTATTACTTTTACTGTATGTTGTATGTAGAGTGTAGATATTGTGTTTTACTTATTACCTTTACTGTATGTTGTATGTAGAGTGTAGATAGTGTGTTTTACTTATTACTTTTACTGTATGTTGTATGTAGAGTGTAGATATTGTGTTTTACTTATTACTTTTACTGTATGTTGTATGTAGAGTGTAGATAGTGTGTTTTACTTATTACTTTTACTGTATGTTGTATGTAGAGTGTAGATATTGTGTTTTACTTATTACCTTTACTGTATGTTGTATGTAGAGTGTAGATAGTGTGTTTTACTTATTACTTTTACTGTATGTTGTATGTAGAGTGTAGTTATTGTGTTTTACTTATTACTTTTACTGTATGTTGTATGTAGAGTGTAGATATTGTGTTTTACTTATTACTTTTACTGTATGTTGTATGTAGAGTGTAGATATTGTGTTTTACTTATTACTTTTACTGTATGTTGTATGTAGAGCGTAGATATTGTGTTTTACTTATTCCTTTTACTGTATGTTGTATGTAGAGTGTAGATAGTGTGTTTTACTTATTCCTTTTACTGTATGTTGTATGTAGAGTGTAGATAGTGTGTTTTACTTATTACTTTTACTGTATGTTGTATGTAGAGTGTAGATATTGTGTTTTACTTATTACTTTTACTGTATGTTGTATGTAGAGTGTAGATATTGTGTTTTACTTATTACTTTTACTGTATGTTGTATGTAGAGCGTAGATATTGTGTTTTACTTATTCCTTTTACTGTATGTTGTATGTAGAGTGTAGATAGTGTGTTTTACTTATTACTTTTACTGTATGTTGTATGTAGAGTGTAGATATTGTGTTTTACTTATTACTTTTACTGTATGTTGTATGTAGAGTGTAGTTATTGTGTTTTACTTATTACTTTTACTGTATGTTGTATGTAGAGTGTAGATAGTGTGTTTTACTTATTACTTTTACTGTATGTTGTATGTAGAGTGTAGATATTGTGTTTTACTTATTACTTTTACTGTATGTTGTATGTAGAGTGTAGATATTGTGTTTTACTTATTACTTTTACTGTATGTTGTATGTAGAGCGTAGATATTGTGTTTTACTTATTCCTTTTACTGTATGTTGTATGTAGAGTGTAGATAGTGTGCTTTACTTATTACTTTTACTGTATGTTGTATGTAGAGTGTAGATATTGTGTTTTACTTATTACTTTTACTGTATGTTGTATGTAGAGTGTAGATAGTGTGTTTTACTTATTACTTTTACTGCATGTTGTATGTAGAGTGTAGATATTGTGTTTTACTTATTACTTTTACTGTATGTTGTATGTAGAGTGTAGATAGTGTGTTTTACTTATTACTTTTACTGTATGTTGTATGTAGAGTGTAGATATTGTGTTTTACTTATTACTTTTACTGTATGTTGTATGTAGAGTGTAGATAGTGTGTTTTACTTATTACTTTTACTGCATGTTGTATGTAGAGTGTAGATATTGTGTTTTACTTATTACTTTTACTGTATGTTGTATGTAGAGTGTAGATAGTGTGTTTTACTTATTACTTTTACTGTATGTTGTATGTAGAGTGTAGATATTGTGTTTTACTTATTACTTTTACTGTATGTTGTATGTAGAGTGTAGATAGTGTGTTTTACTTATTACTTTTACTGTATGTTGTATGTAGAGTGTAGATATTGTGTTTTACTTATTACTTTTACTGTATGTTGTATGTAGAGTGTAGATATTGTGTTTTACTTATTACTTTTACTGCATGTTGTATGTAGAGTGTAGATATTGTGTTTTACTTATTACTTTTACTGTATGTTGTATGTAGAGTGTAGATAGTGTGTTTTACTTATTACTTTTACTGTATGTTGTATGTAGAGTGTAGATAGTGTGTTTTACTTATTACTTTTACTGTATGTTGTATGTAGAGTGTAGCTATTGTGTTTTACTTATTACTTTTACTGTATGTTGTATGTAGAGCGTAGATATTGTGTTTTACTTATTACTTTTACTGTATGTTGTATGTAGAGTGTAGATAGTGTGTTTTACTTATTACTTTTACTGTATGTTGTATGTAGAGTGTAGATATTGTGTTTTACTTATTACTTTTACTGTATGTTGTATGTAGAGTGTAGATATTGTGTTTTACTTATTACTTTTACTGTATGTTGTATGTAGAGCGTAGATATTGTGTTTTACTTATTCCTTTTACTGTATGTTGTATGTAGAGTGTAGATAGTGTGTTTTACTTATTACTTTTACTGTATGTTGTATGTAGAGTGTAGATATTGTGTTTTACTTATTACTTTTACTGTATGTTGTATGTAGAGTGTAGATAGTGTGTTTTACTTATTACTTTTACTGCATGTTGTATGTAGAGTGTAGATATTGTGTTTTACTTATTACTTTTACTGTATGTTGTATGTAGAGTGTAGATAGTGTGTTTTACTTATTACTTTTACTGTATGTTGTATGTAGAGTGTAGATATTGTGTTTTACTTATTACTTTTACTGTATGTTGTATGTAGAGTGTAGATAGTGTGTTTTACTTATTACTTTTACTGCATGTTGTATGTAGAGTGTAGATATTGTGTTTTACTTATTACTTTTACTGTATGTTGTATGTAGAGTGTAGATAGTGTGTTTTACTTATTACTTTTACTGTATGTTGTATGTAGAGTGTAGATATTGTGTTTTACTTATTACTTTTACTGTATGTTGTATGTAGAGTGTAGATAGTGTGTTTTACTTATTACTTTTACTGTATGTTGTATGTAGAGTGTAGATATTGTGTTTTACTTATTACTTTTACTGTATGTTGTATGTAGAGTGTAGATAGTGTGTTTTACTTATTACTTTTACTGCATGTTGTATGTAGAGTGTAGATATTGTGTTTTACTTATTACTTTTACTGTATGTTGTATGTAGAGTGTAGATAGTGTGTTTTACTTATTACTTTTACTGTATGTTGTATGTAGAGTGTAGATAGTGTGTTTTACTTATTACTTTTACTGTATGTTGTATGTAGAGTGTAGCTATTGTGTTTTACTTATTACTTTTACTGTATGTTGTATGTAGAGCGTAGATATTGTGTTTTACTTATTCCTTTTACTGTATGTTGTATGTAGAGTGTAGATAGTGTGTTTTACTTATTACTTTTACTGTATGTTGTATGTAGAGTGTAGATATTGTGTTTTACTTATTACTTTTACTGTATGTTGTATGTAGAGTGTAGATATTGTGTTTTACTTATTACTTTTACTGTATGTTGTATGTAGAGTGTAGATATTGTGTTTTACTTATTACTTTTACTGTATGTTGTATGTAGAGTGTAGATATTGTGTTTTACTTATTACTTTTACTGTATGTTGTATGTAGAGTGTAGATATTGTGTTTTACTTATTACTTTTACTGTATGTTGTATGTAGAGTGTAGATATTGTGTTTTACTTATTACTTTTACTGTATGTTGTATGTAGAGTGTAGATATTGTGTTTTACTTATTACTTTTACTGTATGTTGTATGTAGAGTGTAGATATTGTGTTTTACTTATTACTTTTACTGTATGTTGTATGTAGAGTGTAGATAGTGTGTTTTACTTATTACTTTTACTGTATGTTGTATGTAGAGTGTAGATATTGTGTTTTAATTATTACTTTTACTGTATGTTGTATGTAGAGTGTAAATATTGTGCTTTACTTATTACTTTTACTGTATGTTGTATGTAGAGTGTAGATATTGTGTTTTACTTATTACCTTTACTGTATGTTGTATGTAGAGTGTAGATATTGTGTTTTACTTATTACTTTTACTGTATGTTGTATGTAGAGTGTAGATATTGTGCTTTACTTATTACTTTTACTGTATGTTGTATGTAGAGTGTAGATATTGTGTTTTACTTATTACTTTAACTGTATGTTGTATGTAGAGTGTAGATAGTGTGTTTTACTTATTACTTTTACTGTATGTTGTATGTAGAGTGTAGATATTGTGTTTTACTTATTACTTTTACTGTATGTTGTATGTAGAGTGTAGATATTGTGTTTTACTTATTACTTTTACTGTATGTTGTATGTAGAGTGTAGATATTGTGTTTTACTTATTACTTTTACTGTATGTTGTATGTAGAGTGTAGATATTGTGTTTTACTTATTCCTTTTACTGTATGTTGTATGTAGAGTTTAGATATTGTGTTTTACTTATTATTTTTACTGTATGTTGTATGTAGAGTGTAGATATTGTGTTTTACTTATTACTTTTACTGTATGTTGTATGTAGAGTGTAGATATTGTGCTTTACTTATTACTTTTACTGTATGTTGTATGTAGAGTGTAGATAGTGTGTTTTATTTATTACTTTTACTGTATGTTGTATGTAGAGTGTAGATAGTGTGTTTTACTCATTACTTTTACTGTATGTTGTATGTAGAGTGTAGATATTGTGTTTTACTTATTACTTTTACTGTATGTTGTATGTAGAGTGTAGATAGTGTGTTTTACTTATTACTTTTACTGTATGTTGTATGTAGAGTGTAGATAGTGTGTTTTACTTATTACTTTTACTGTATGTTGTATGTAGAGTGTAGATATTGTGTTTTACTTATTACTTTTACTGTATGTTGTATGTAGAGTGTAGATATTGTGTTTTACTTATTACTTTTACTGTATGTTGTATGTAGAGTGTAGATAGTGTGTTTTACTTATTACTTTTACTGTATGTTGTATGTAGAGTGTAGATATTGTGTTTTACTTATTACTTTTACTGTATGTTGTATGTAGAGTGTAGATATTGTGTTTTACTTATTACTTTTACTGTATGTTGTATGTAGAGTGTAGATAGTGTGTTTTACTTATTACTTTTACTGTATGTTGTATGTAGAGTGTAGATAATGTGTTTTACTTATTACTTTTACTGTATGTTGTATGTAGAGTGTAGATAGTGTGTTTTACTTATTCCTTTTACTGTATGTTGTATGTAGAGTGTAGATATTGTGTTTTACTTATTCCTTTTACTGTATGTTGTATGTAGAGTGTAGATAGTGTGTTTTACTTATTACTTTTACTGTATGTTGTATGTAGAGTGTAGATATTGTGTTTTACTTATTACTTTTACTGTATGTTGTATGTAGAGTGTAGATAGTGTGTTTTACTTATTACTTTTACTGTATGTTGTATGTAGAGTGTAGATATTGTGTTTTACTTATTACTTTTACTGTATGTTGTATGTAGAGTGTAGATATTGTGTTATACTTATTACTTTTACTGTATGTTGTATGTAGAGTGTAGATATTGTGCTTTACTTATTACTTTAACTGTATGTTGTATGTAGAGTGTAGATATTGTGTTATACTTATTACTTTTACTGTATGTTGTATGTAGAGTGTAGATATTGTGTTTTACTTATTACTTTTACTACATGTTGTATGTAGAGTGTAGATAATGTGTTTTACTTATTACTTTTACTGTATGTTGTATGTAGAGTGTAGATATTGTGTTTTACTTATTACTTTTACTGTATGTTGTATGTAGAGTGTAGATAGTGTGTTTTACTTATTACTTTTACTGTATGTTGTATGTAGAGTGTAGATATTGTGCTTTACTTATTACTTTTACTGTATGTTGTATGTAGAGTGTAGATATTGTGTTTTACTTATTACTTTTACTGTATGTTGTATGTAGAGTGTAGATATTGTGCTTTACTTATTACTTTTACTGTATGTTGTATGTAGAGTGTAGATATTGTGTTTTACTTATTACTTTAACTGTATGTTGTATGTAGAGTGTAGATATTGTGTTATACTTATTACTTTTACTGTATGTTGTATGTAGAGTGTAGATATTGTGCTTTACTTATTACTTTAACTGTATGTTGTATGTAGAGTGTAGATAGTGTGTTTTACTTATTACTTTTACTGTATGCTGTATGTAGAGTGTAGATATTGTGTTTTACTTATTACTTTTACTGTATGTTGTATGTAGAGTGTAGATATTGTGTTTTACTTATTACTTTTACTACATGTTGTATGTAGAGTGTAGATAATGTGTTTTACTTATTACTTTTACTGTATGTTGTATGTAGAGTGTAGATATTGTGTTTTACTTATTACTTTTACTGTATGTTGTATGTAGAGTGTAGATAGTGTGTTTTACTTATTACTTTTACTGTATGTTGTATGTAGAGTGTAGATATTGTGCTTTACTTATTACTTTTACTGTATGTTGTATGTAGAGTGTAGATATTGTGTTTTACTTATTACTTTTACTGTATGTTGTATGTAGAGTGTAGATATTGTGCTTTACTTATTACTTTTACTGTATGTTGTATGTAGAGTGTAGATATTGTGTTTTACTTATTACTTTTACTGTATGTTGTATGTAGAGTGTAGATATTGTGTTTTACTTATTACTTTTACTGTATGTTGTATGTAGAGTGTAGATAGTGTGTTTTACTTATTACTTTTACTGTATGTTGTATGTAGAGTGTAGATATTGTGTTTTACTTATTACTTTTACTGTATGTTGTATGTAGAGTGTAGATAGTGTGTTTTACTTATTACTTTTACTGTATGTTGTATGTAGAGTGTAGATAGTGTGTTTTACTTATTACTTTTACTGTATGTTGTATGTAGAGTGTAGATAGTGTGTTTTACTTATTACTTTTACTGTATGTTGTATGTAGAGTGTAGATAGTGTGTTTTACTTATTACTTTTACTGTATGTTGTATGTAGAGTGTAGATAGTGTGTTTTACTTATTACTTTTACTGTATGTTGTATGTAGAGTGTAGATAGTGTGTTTTACTTATTACTTTTACTGTATGTTGTATGTAGAGTGTAGATAGTGTGTTTTACTTATTACTTTTACTGTATGTTGTATGTAGAGTGTAGATAGTGTGTTTTACTTATTACTTTTACTGTATGTTGTATGTAGAGTGTAGATAGTGTGTTTTACTTATTACTTTTACTGTATGTTGTATGTAGAGTGTAGATAGTGTGTTTTACTTATTACTTTTACTGTATGTTGTATGTAGAGTGTAGATAGTGTGTTTTACTTATTACTTTTACTGTATGTTGTATGTAGAGTGTAGATAGTGTGTTTTACTTATTACTTTTACTGTATGTTGTATGTAGAGTGTAGATATTGTGTTTTTAATTTTTTTTTATTTGTAAACAAGTAAAAGGTAGCAGATAATTTTTATTTCATAAGTTTATAAATCTAAAAACATATTCTGCAGTATGGTATAAAAAATTAACTGTATAAAAGTATCCAATACATATCTTTTTGGAAAATTTTAGAATATCAATTGAAAATAAATATACATTAAAATGTACACTTGCAATTGAAATAGAAATAGACAAGTTATTCACTTTAGTCAGGGTTACTATTATTAATAAATTTTCATGCAAATATTTTTTCAATTAAATGTTCCTCTGTATGTTTTCTAAAAAGATAACCAGCCAACAATCTGTATTTAATGGCCCGATTTGGTTCCGAATTTTACAATGTCAACTTCCGTTTTCATTCATTTTATTAATTTCAGTTGAGAACATGAATCTGTTGCCATCCTCAATATATAAACATCCCAAAATAAATTTAATTAAACATAAGCAATCATTAAGACTTGGGGAGTGTGGAAACGAACATATTTCTGTGTACAATGATATATATCAGTTTTAAAGCTAAAAGGATGCTTACATTCCACATAGGAAGAAGAAGGAGAAATTCAAATGGGAACGTACGGTCTGACAGAATAAATAAACAAATTTCTGAAAACGGAATTTAGTGCAGTTCTAGAAACTCCATAGGCAATGAATACGTGTGAGTGATGAATAAATCATGGGGTGGTATAAAATCTGCATCGCTGATGGACATTTCCTGGAAATATCGAAAATACCGTACATTGGGAATATTTATTGTACTTCCAATTATTTTGGGGCCGCTGAAGTACAGAAGTCGTCTTCTTATAATGCCACTCCCCACAAAGACCACCCTCTTATCAAGCCATACTTCAGGTCCACTGAGATAGTAATATACTACTAACTTGTTCCCACTCAAGAGAAGCCACCTATCAAATGGCCACATGTTCATTGCAAAAGGGTTTGGTTTATGGTGTTTAACGCCACTTTCAACAATATATCAGTTATATCGTGGCAGTCAATTTTATTGGTGAAGGAAACCGGAGTATACGGAGAAAACCACTGACCTGTTGCAAGTCACTGACAAACTTTATCATATAATTTTGAATCTTGTATTGAGTACACCTTGCTATGAACGGGGTTCGAACTCACCACTTTAGTGGCGACAGGCACTGATTGCATAAGTAGTTGTAAATCCAACTACCATAGGATCACGACCATGGCGGACCCCGTTGCAAATGGGTTGGCTTTATAACTTATAAGAGTAGGACTACTGTATAACACAAATTTACCTGTAACTGCTAGAAAATCTCCCGATGGATACCGAAATGTATCGAGGTAAGAACTAAATGATCCTGATGGGTAATTTTTCATGTTTAAGCCATCATACCCTTCATGATGCCCAGATAATGTCTGAATTTGTTGTCTCCCTTCTTTCTTTAACAGTGAAGACGATGGCATGATGTAAGCATATTGACTATTTCTGCACTGTTTTTGAAGTTCAACCATTTCCTGGAACAGAGGTACAAAATACTACAATTTCAATTTATGATTTATATTGATTTTTGATTGCTACCAAAGTCTAAAATATACACATATTCACTCGAATCTGACTTTTAGAAATTATTCAACATTTTGAGTTATTTCAATTTGCAAATTCTAATGAAAATGCGAAATGAATTAAAAATCAAATTTTATATTTTGAGTTGATTATTTCTTGTGGTAACTTTTATTACCAGTATGTTTCTATTCTGAACAACCAGTAACTGAGCTCTTGAGAACCAATTATGTACCTTACAGACACCTTCTCTCCTAATGGTAATTGTTTCATATCAAGTCACTAAAATTAATTAAAAACCTCTCCATAAACAAGATTTAAAGTACAAAATTCATCTTCTAAATATGTGAATTAATTCAGTATTGTAATGCTGATTTTGAAGTATGAGAACAAAAATGGGAAACATTAAATTATGTCCCTTACCTAACATGGCTAAGGGAGATAACTCTTACATTTCCCACTATACAGTCAAACCTGTATTAAGAGGTCACCTTTGGACAAATAAATTGTGGCCTTATAAGACAGGTGACCTCTTAAAAGAGGTTCAATTCATAAGAAATTTTCTATGACAGGACAAGAAAATGTGACCTTTTAATACAGGTAACTGTTTAATAGAGGTGACTGCATGGGCAGGTTTGACTGTACATGTAAATTTTATAAATATTCAGTCAGGAAAGATCAATTTCAGTTAACCTTGTCATCCAGTCTATTCAATAACTGTGAAGCAAGCTGTCGAGGGTCATCACTAAGAGCTTCATAAGACTTCCTAATTATTTGCTGGAGTATTTTTAAATCCTCATCTTGTTGAAACTTCCGACAAGCCAGGTTGAGGTCATCTAATAATTCACTGAAATAAAAAAAAAAAATTTGTAGTACAAAAACATATAATAAACTACAATGAAGTCTTTCTAAACCAAACATAATCCTATACAAATAGAACATCAAATTAAGCCTCAAATTAGGAGATAACTATATTGTTTTTGAAAATTTCACGGAATCAATTGGAGATTTGATGAATGCAAATTGAGTTTACTGGCGACGCGATAGCGGATTCAGTAAACGGATATTTGCGACCATTAAATTGATCATGTATATAGATGTGTATTGCAACATTATTGACAAGATGGCGTAAGCGGTAATCCGCTAAAATTCTAAAAATATCTCAAGCTATTTCAACCGTGAAATTGATACCATGAAAATTACACCATTAAATCAACAATTAATGCTGTGAAATTTTCAAATACAGTTATTTCCATTCTAATATACTCATGTGCATTGCCACATTATTGACAAGATGACATAAGCGGTAATCGGCTAAAATTCTAAAAATATCTCATGATATTTCAACGGTGGAATTGATACTTTGAAAATTACAGCATTGTCCAATCACAAACCAGGAATATTAAACAACTACATTAGAATGTTTATCATATTTATATATTTTCAGGTTAAGCTACTATTACAAATCACTTGTCTACTCCTTACAACACAGGTATTTTTTCTTACCTTATAATTATAAATATGGTGATCTTGATGTTGGTGCTTCACAGAATCTTAAACAAATGTTTATAAATTGCCACAAATCTATATTAACATTCATATAAAGCAAATGCATTGTACTGTTATTGACAACTTATTTCTCAATAACCAAACATACCATGTAGTTATGTATAATCCACACTTTTTATTAACCTGGTTTGAGTATTTACAATTCACAAGAACCAGCCAGATTACATACTTGTGTTATAATCTATTGTTAGAACATTTATTTAAAAGTGATTGAGTGATTATTGTCTAATGCTAAGTGAGCAATTTTTCAGCTATATCTTGGCGAGAATAAATTACATATCAATGATGATGATGATGATGATGATATTTATTTTGTACTGGACCATTTCACAGTACTATCTCACTGAAGCAACATTCCATGGGTAAACATGTCGTACCACACCGACACATTTTCATGATTTTCTATATGCTGTGTGCTTAGTGAAGAAGCAACAAATATGCCAACCATTACACCACCAGCGCGGTTCCCATTTAAAAAATGCATATTACACATCAATGCATACTACACACTGTCAATTATGGTACATTACTGAAGTAACAAAAGAAATTAAAAACACTCACTCTACACTAAAACACATCATTTTTTGCACCAGGAAATCAAAATTGCACAGACATTGATCTTTAAGATCTTGTAGGGAGCCTGTCATTGTCACATGGAAAGGTAGATTCTTCAATTTTCTATGATTTAGTCTGTTGCTGAATTTGATTGGTTGTTTTGATACAAATCGTACTGCTTCACTTTGTCCACGACTGTTGCTATAAGATTTAAGTATATCTGTAATAATAAAGGAACATCATTTTAATCAGTCAATTAACACAAAAATTTTAAAATAAAACAACAGTGTTATGATTGATTACACTAAATCATTACTTTATAGCAGATAATCATGATTGATTACACTGAATCATTACTTTATAGCAGACAATCATGATCGATTACACTGAATTGCTACTTTATAGCAGACAATCATGATTGATTACACTGAATCATTACTTTATAGCAGATAATCATGATTGATTACACTGAATCATTACTTTATAGCAGACAATCATGATCGATTACACTGAATTGCTACTTTATAGCAGACAATCATGATTGATTACATTGAATCATTACTTTATAGCAGACAATCATGATCGATTACACTGAATTGCTACTTTATAGCAGACAATCATGATTAATTACATTGAATCATTACTTTATAGCAGACAATCATGATCGATTACACTGAATTGCTACTTTATAGCAGACAATCGTTTAAAAACAAATAATGGTTTGCTGTAAAACTACATACAATTTTTTATATATAAATTTTAGATATGCAAATAAAAAAAATTCTTTTCAAATATATGGAAAAAATGTATGAATGTGACCATAGGACACAATGCCCCTGTTTTCAGCTTAAGTAAACAGGTATTTTTCTGCAAATCAAGGGGCATAACTACAAAAACGAAAAAAAATGGTAAAGTCAGAAATCAAACATGGCCTTCCTTTTTTGTTGTTCCTGAACTTATGCATACATTTCATATACTTTACTTAAGGTTAACTTAAGTTATTGAGTGGAAACCAAATACAGGATGTATGTATGGACGGATGTACAGAGGTATGCACGGACATGAGTAAAATGTAATGCCCCGGACGCCTAACTGGAGGCCACAAAAACATCTGTATGTACAGAGGTATGCATGGACATGAGTAAAATGTAATGCCCCGGACGCCTAACTGGAGGCCATAAAAACATCTGAATGTACAGAGGTATGCATGGACATGAGTAAAACATAATGTCCCGGACGCCTAGCTGGAGGCCATAAAAACATCTGAATGTACAGAGGTATGCAGGGACATGAGTAAAACATAATGTCCCGGACGCCTAGCTGGAGGCCATAAAAACATCTGAATGTACAGAGGTATGCAGGGACATGAGTAAAACATAATGTCCCGGACGCCTAGCTGGAGGCCATAAAAACATCTGAATGCAATTAACTAGCTACTGGTATATACCAATTAAAAAAAATACTTTGAAATTCCCAGTAAAACGTTTTGGACAGGAGCCATTCTAATTGGTCAGAAAACTTAACAGTGAACTAAAATATTTTATGTATGGATATTTTAGTTGGAAATATTGAACATGTGTTATATAGTACAGTTTTTCCATCACTAAATGTGTAAATGTTTTATGACAGGATGTGTTTATGTATCATTTACTAAAAGTATTATTCTTGGGATCCCCTTGACAGGTTAAACAATGCAACATTTTTGTGCCTGTCCCAAGCTAGAACCTGGATTTTCAACGTCATTATCGTAGTTCTCTCTTTTTGTTTGTTCAGTGAATTAAAATGAGAGGTGATTGTTTGTTTTGCTGAAATTGGTGGAATTGTTGACCATGACTGTTTAAACTTTCTTTTCATAATCTTAATATTTACCTCCTGACCATTTACCACTGAAAAAATCAGCCAGACCTTTATGAAGTATCAAAGTTGTAGATGGATCTGAAGCATAGCGGGTTTGTGCTATATCTTTAAACTGCCTATAGTTCCAATATATCAGCTGAACGCCATCTTCATCATGTTTCACTTCAAGAAATGGAAAAACAAATTTCAGATGTTATGATTTTTATTATCAAGAAAGTAAAATAAATACTGGTTTCCTGTATAAAACCAATTGTAACTACTCGGCCATTCTCGTTACCCTTCAAATAATCTCGTATGCATTAGGCATATAAATCGCACTACTTTTCACATTGTCAGTTACATGAAAGTTTGATAAAGTTGTATTTTAAACAATTTTCTATATTTCAATTAAAGTTTTAATTAGTTTTGCATGATTAGATTTTACTTAGTATGTCTTCCATGTTGGATTTCGTGGACTATATTCTTTTGCGGCTTAACTTAACTTAACTTCCGGCAAACAATTTAAGAAGAACTTCTACTATGTACGTACGAGGTTATTTGCAGGGTAGCGAGAATGGCAGAGTAGTTACGATTGGTATTAAACCTGACTGACAATGTTTGAATTGGGGTAGGTAGATACAATCAAACCTGTCCATGCAGGTCACCTCTATTAAGTCAAACCTGTCCATGCAGGTCACCTCTATTAAGTCAAACCTGTCCATGC
Source organism: Bathymodiolus septemdierum (assembly GCA_963383655.1). Classification (NCBI taxonomy): domain Eukaryota; kingdom Metazoa; phylum Mollusca; class Bivalvia; order Mytilida; family Modiolidae; genus Bathymodiolus; species Bathymodiolus septemdierum. Next base: position 47,260,240 of record OY726522.1, read on the forward strand.
AGGTCACCTCTATTAAGTCAAACCTGCCCATGCAGTCAACTCTATTAAGTCACACCTGTCCATGCAGTCATCTCTATTAAGTCAAACTTGTCCATGCAGTCACCTCTATTAGGTCAAACCTGCCCATGCAGTCACCTCTATTAAGTCAAACCTGTCCATACAGTCACCTCTATTAAGTCAAACCTGCCCATGCAGTCAACTCTATTAAGTCAAACCTGTCCATGCAGTCACCTCTATTAAGTCAAACCTGTCCATACAGTCACCTCTATTAAGTCAAACCTGCCCATGCAGTCACCTCTATTAAGTCAAACCTGTCCATGCAGTCATCTCTATTAAGTCAAACCTGTCCATGCAGTCACCTCTATTAAGTCAAACCTGCCCATGCAGCCACCTCTATTAAGTCAAACCTGTCCATGCAGTCACCTCTATTAAGTCAAACCTGCCCATGCAGTCACCTCTATTAAGTCAAACCTGCCCATGCAGTCACCTCTATTAAGTCAAACCTGTCCATACAGTCACCTCTATTAAGTCAAACCTGCCCATGCAGTCAACTCTATTAAGTCAAACCTGCCCATGCAGTCAACTCTATTAAGTCAAACCTGTCCATGCAGTCACCTCTATTAAGTCAAACCTGTCCATACAGTCACCTCTATTAAGTCAAACCTGCCCATGCAGTCAACTCTATTAAGTCAAACCTGTCCATGCAGTCACCTCTATTAAGTCAAACCTGTCCATGCAGTCATCTCTATTAAGTCAAACCTGCCCATGCAGTCACCTCTATTAAGTCAAACCTGTCCATGCAGTCATCTCTATTAAGTCAAACCTGTCCATGCAGTCACCTCTATTAAGTCAAACCTGCCCATGCAGCCACCTCTATTAAGTCAAACCTGTCCATGCAGTCACCTCTATTAAGTCAAACCTGCCCATGCAGTCACCTCTATTAAGTCAAACCTGCCCATGCAGTCACCTCTATTAAGTCAAACCTGTCCATGCAGTCATCTCTATTAAGTCAAACCTGTCCATGCAGTCACCTCTATTAAGTCAAACCTGCCCATGCAGCCACCTCTATTAAGTCAAACCTGTCCATGCAGTCACCTCTATTAAGTCAAACCTGCCCATGCAGTCACCTCTATTAAGTCAAACTTGTCCATGCAGTCACCTCTATTAAGTCAAACCTGTCCATGCAGTCACCTCTATTAAGTCAAACCTGTTCATATAGTCACCTCTATTAAGTCAAACCTGTCCATGCAGTCACCTCTATTAAGTCAAACCTGTCCATGCAGTCACCTCTATTAAGTCAAACTTGTCCATGCAGTCACCTCTATTAGGTCAAACCTGCCCATGCAGTCACCTCTATTAAGTCAAACCTGTCCATACAGTCACCTCTATTAAGTCAAACCTGCCCATGCAGTCACCTCTATTAAGTCAAACCTGTCCATGCAGTCACCTCTATTAAGTCAAACCTGTCCATGCAGTCATCTCTATTAAGTCAAACCTGCCCATGCAGTCACCTCTATTAAGTCAAACCTGTCCATACAGTCACCTCTATTAAGTCAAACCTGCCCATGCAGTCACCTCTATTAAGTCAAACCTGCCCATGCAGTCACCTCTATTAAGTCAAACCTGTCCATGCAGTCACCTCTATTAAGTCAAACCTGTCCATGCAGTCACCTCTATTAAGCATTCACCTGTATTGAAAGGTCACCATTTTCTTGTCATATCATAGATAATTTCATATGAATTAAACCTCTTTTAAAAGATCACTTGTCTTAAAAGATCACTTTATCTTTGCCCAAAAGGTCACCTCTTAATACAGGTTTGATTTTATATAGGCATATTATTCAATTTACCTATCAAATATATGATCGAATACTTCATTAAATACATAATACAAAACAAACAACAAATAATTGCCAAAAATAGTATAAAAAAGGAACTGATATCAACATTGTTTTAGTTGAGACAGTATTGGTGTGTTACAGGGAAGCAAAACATTTCATGCTTGGCCTGATGGCATGGTACTGAATGGCTATAACAATATCATTTTTTTTCATTATATCCAAAGACATTACAAGATGTTATCAATAAGCTCAATTTTAAATCAAACGTCAAGTGTAATAATGAGAAAATTGGATGTGAGTAAACATGAAAACAAAAATCAACTGATATTTACAAAATAAAGAATCACAATTTTATTTATTACTCTTATTTATTTCATAGCCAAGATGGATTTTTTTTGTCCTAAAACAAATACAGTCCAACACTCATTTCTTGACCTCTATTGGTACCATGGATAGTCAAAATAATTTAGTACTCAAAATTCACACGACTAAAGGAAAAAATCAATTTTTAGTTTAATTTATTCTGTAACTTGATTACGTTGAAATTTCTCAACTTTAACACAATGACGTTCGACAATAGTATCTTGATTTCATAAAATAAAAGAAATAAAAGTTTTTACCCATGTAATCATGGAGTTCATGAAGAAGTCGTATCAGTAACAGAGTTGGAGGTCTTCTAACGTTAGGTGTCCAGTCTTGATACACTTCACTGAGCACATCATCATCACAAGATATCAAATCCTCCATCTCACTCTCCGACAATCCATGTTTTACTGTAAAGGTAATCAAAAATCAAAATACAACAGTTAGTACAATTCTAAAAACCAATAGATTTGATAGCCCTAAGACAAATATACATGACCACTCACTTTCCTGGCTTGATGCAGGCACATTAATAATGGCGGGTTTAACTAGTTTAATGGGATCAAACCTCCAGGGCTCCTATCTTAGTCAATGATGAGGTCATGCAAGCATTATCCAAATTTGAGTAAAAGGCCAACCCTCACATAACTGTATTGATTATTATTGGAAGTTTAAGTAAGTAAGTAAGTAAGTAAAACTTTATTTCAATTCAGCATGTAATAAAAACAATCAAAAACATAAGCTCTGGAGAGCTTTTTACCGAAAATAAAAACAATGCAAATACATCAACATTAAAACAATACAATCAGCATGCAATAACCAAATTAATACATATCATGCAGGCAAAAAGCAGAAAGGGGGCTGTAAAAAGAAACCCGAACAGAGGTCCATGTGTTCAGGATTACCATACAGTTATTCCATTTCAACATAAACGCAGTACAAAACAAGCCAAGCATGAGACTAAAAACAAGCAAAAAGCAACTAAAATACAGTAATTTAGACATTTAGTAATTTCCATAGAAATTATTTAACACCATTTAATGAATAAAAATTTGAACATCTTAAAAAATTGAAAATATTCATAAAAATTTAAAAAGAAAGACATAGCATTACTAATGGTAATAATTAAGAAATCTAAAATATTTATAAAAAAAAACAAAAAAACATTGATCGTGAATTGGAAGCAAATTCTTTCGAAACAAGTACATTTTGTGTACTTTCAAACAAAGGCTGTCAGTAGAAACACTTAAATTGAGGCAAGAAAAATAAATTAGGCTTTTTATTTGCAAGCAGAGCAATGGCAATCAGAACCAGTCCAGGACTGAACAAGGCTCCTAAAATGTGCGAAACTATTTTCAGTCCTGAAGTGGTGTGGTAAGCTATTCCACAGAGAAGCTGCTGCAAAACAGAATGATCTCTTACCATATGTTGTAATCCTTACTTGTGGTACATCCAAGATATTTCTGTATCTAAAGTAATATTTTGAATTTTTAGTATGGAGTAAATTTTGTAAACATACAGGAGCCAAATTGTGTAGAATTTTGTAAGTCTCAAGTGCCATTGTCCTGATATGTCTCACTTGTAGGGTGGGAACCTTTGCATTTTCAAGCAAAGTTTCAGAGGAGGATGGATGGAGGCTGGAGTGTTTAGTTCTGTGGTTGATTATATCATATTCCATTACAGTTTAACTTTAATTGGTCTATTTTGACACCCCTTAGGGAACCCTGGGGTATAAAAATAAGACAAAAATCTCTCCATAAGGAATGTTTGCTAGTTGTGCAGGACAAATACACAACTAGAACTTAATTTGAGACAGAAATGAATGCTTCGTGTATGGGGAATCTTACAGACAACTTGCAGAAAGTCCTGGTGAGCAATTGCTTATAAGGAGTGGTTGTGTGTGGCTGTTGCAAGTTAACATTTCATATCCTATCCATTATATCCTCTTTTTTCCCCTGTAGCATTGTAAATTTAATGCCCATAACCATATCCCAGGATTACCTCCACTTATTTTTACCTCCACAATTTATTGCTTGTAAACTTGTTCTTATCATGAATAAACCTGAAATACTGTTCACGTGACATTAAACAACAATCAATCAATTTTGATAAATGTCAACATTTCAAATACATGACAAAGATTTTTTTTGGTATAAAAATGACATCAGGTCACAGAAAATAATTCTTTAGACGAATTCATGAGGATCATTTTGGAATGATGAAAAAACAATTCTCTTATTTCGTTACTTACTTCATGATGTATACACATATTACATTAAAGTAAATCTCTCTTTATTAATTAAAATATGAAATATTTATCTGTAATATAAAATAATGTTTTAAAGTACTTTGCAATAAATAAATTTTAAAATGCATAATTCGATAGAAAATCATTCAAAAAGTCAAAGCAATTTTCATTGAGTACTAGTATTTATTGTCTTATTGTCCAAGGGTGGGGGAGAGGGAGTGTTGACATTTTTGTCATTTACTATCATTTAAATAACAGCTAAGGTGATCTAAAAAATTCATGTAGCAAATATCTATGTTGCTTTTTTTTCATATTTTACCACATTTTAAAACAAATTTCTGTTTTACCAGTGAATACATAAGTACCCCCAAAAAAGACTAAAATTAAATTGTGGCATTAAAGTTGAGAAAACAACTCATATTTCCAAATATTCAAAAGCACCAAAATAAAAATCCCCCATAATTACCTGCTGTAATGTATCCTAAAACCCTGGAGACAAACATCTGCCCAAATCTTGTTTCAAGAGTTGTAAATAAATGTTCAATAGAGTCTCTGACTGTGTCTTGCAGACGAGTTTCTTCAATAGGTTTAAGAGATGTCCAAGTCAGTGTATTATTGAATATCATCTTCATATACAGAGGAAGTGGACATTTCTCCACAGATGCCAATAAACAGTTCTTTTGTGAGGTAGTTAGTTGCCGTTTGTTGTCTAAAAGCCACTGGTCAATGATTTCTACAGCGTCTTTGTGTAGTAATGTTGGAACAGTAATTAAATTAGATTCACTAACCATTTCCTTAAATACAATGTGCATGTACATGTATATATGTAAATATTTTATAAATAATTTATATTTTTTATTGATATTATTGCATAGTGTACATCTACTTTCGTGCAGTGGCAGTCCTTTCAAACCATAACTCTGAAAATTTGTAAATTTTTGCTAAAGGACTAATTATATCTTCTCTCAAAAGTTATTTCAATTTTCAAAAAGAAATACCAACCATTCACTACCACTAGAGATAAAAAAAAATAATATCCTGCCAACCCATGATGAAACTCCCAACAAATTATGGCTTCCATGAACTACATGTATTTCTTAAACATAAATATGTATCCTTTTGTCATATTTAGAAGATATACCCATACTAATATACTACCGCTGAAGTTTTAAAGCCTTATAATATAATTTATTTGCAAATATCAGTATTCACGCTAACCCACTTGCCCGAAGCACGGGACAAGTAAAACAGAATTCGGACAAATGAAAATTATGAAAGAATTTGTTTGAATAAATAGACATTTTTCTAAATTTGACTTTCGGGCAAGTACAAGTAGGTGAAAAACATTAAGGCAAAGACAGAAACATTTACCATTACTGACCTTAACGTGAATAAACACATCATAAATAGGGTTGTCTAAACACGACATGATAACTTTACAATTCTCTTGTAACTTTTTCGGCAGCCAAGTAGAAACAATTCTTGCATTAAATGATGGATCTAGTCTTTCTATTCCGTCAAGGAATATAGCACATTTCCTGTTCTTTATTAATGGTAAAGATAAACTATGTTCAAACTCTTTGATTAAAACCTTTACATCCTGGAATGAGAAAGAGTTAAAAAATGTGTGCATAAATTAGTCAAACTTGTATTCAACGGTCACCTTTGGAACAAATGAAAATTGTCCAATTATTTAGGTGTTTAACTCCACTTTCAACAATATTTCAGTTATATTGTGGCAGTCAGTTTTATTGGTGGAGGAAACCGGAGGACCCAGAAAAAACCACTGACCTGTCGCAAGTCATTGACAAACTTTATCACATAATGTTGTACACCTCGCCTTGATCGAGATTCGAACTCACAACATCAGTTAAAAAAATGTGTGCATGAATTAGTCAAACTTGTATTCAACGGTCACCTTTGGAACAAAGGAAAATTGTCGAATTATTTAGGATTGGTTTGGTTTATGGTGTTTAACTCCACTTTCAACAATATTTCAGTTATATTGTGGTGGTCAGTTTTATTGGTGGAGGAAACCGGAGGACCCAGAAAAAAACACCGACCTGTCGCAAGTCATTGACAAACTTTATCACATAATGTTGTAAACCTCGCCTTGATCGAGATTCGAACTCACAACATCAGTGGTGATCCACTTATTTAAGATCCGTCGACCATCACATATCGGTAAACTGATACAATGGGATAAAGAGTGACCGTTGACTATGTTAATGAGGTGACTGCTTATTTGAGCTAAATTAACATGTATATCCAGTCGAGGTTTTAAACTGACCGTGTACAGCAAGAGACCATTGAGGCAAGATTGAATGTTAATATATTTATCAAATGGTGGGTGTTTTCTTTGCTAAGCAATCAGTTATTTTTATTGTTATCCATTTTTGCATTATTCAATATGTTTGTTGAAGTTTGATCTCATATACATGTATGTGTGTATGATGTATTACTGAATGTCCCTTCAGTGTCCCAACTGTGTTGTCATCCAGGTCATTGCAATACTACTATTTGCCCACATTTGAATTTAACCAAATTCAATCAAAATCCCTTTGGTTACCTACTAATGTTGCATCCCTTATTTGACTTTTCATGAAATTGACTTGTTTTTGGTCTTCACATCTATGTTAACTTACACCAATATATCTAACCATCACAATATAACTGAAATATTGTTGAAAGTGGTGTTAAACACCATAAACCAACCAAATCAACTATGTTAAGACACTTTTTAAACATTGTTGTTTTATACATTAATGGGGACAGACAGGACAAGTCTATCATATTTTATTTCCAAAACAACTTGCTATCAAACAGCTACAGTTTAAATTTAGGTATTTATTAAGCTTAAATGTAATGGTTTCGGTCATTTGAAGAGACAATTCATCATGGCCATTTTAAATGGAAGGTGGAGCTCCCAGGTCTAAATATTCTGATTATTGACAAAAGTTGCAAAGTTATATGATTAGTAATTAAAAATATTAATTCAAAACAGAATACTGATTCTCCAACTCATGATCTTTGCATCCACATTTAGAATTTCATTCTATTGCTGTTTAAAACATACACATTCTAATCACATAAAGAAACATAACTTTTTACAGTAATGGTAGCCATCTTAGAACAAGGGTGTATTTGTATACCTCTGCCATCCAAGATTTGACTGGGACCATTAGCACAGGCCTTTCAATAAGGGTCGGTACCAGGTACTTCTACCCACCTAAAATGGTCTATGGTACCTCCTGATTTTAAAGTGTTGCATAGGATATTTATGAATATTGTTCAACTTTCAATAAAAATTACAGACTGTAAATAGTGAAATACTGGTACACAAAAATATTGAAAGCCTTGCTATCAGCAGGCACAGGTGGGAATGAAACATGAATCATAGTCAAACCTGTATTAAGATGTATATTAATTTCAATTACCTTAGACTGTGATGGCGGAAAATCAAATATTTTTCTTATCTGATTTGTAAGAGATTGAAGAAGAAACAATATGTTTGAGCTCTCTTGTGTGGATCCAAGAAATCTGGAAAAAAATATAGATATTGAGTGATTGTCGTTTAATGCCAAGTGAGGAATTTTTCAGATATTTCATGGTAAGAACAAGTTTTTAATGGGATGATGATGATGTTTCTTGTCTTGTATCTTATTAAGGAGGTGTTGGGCACAAACTTCAGGCTTGTAAATGTTGGGCACAAACTTCAGGCTTGTAAATGTTGGGTACAAACTTCAGGCTTGTAAATGTTGGGCACAAACTTCAGGCTTGTAAATGTTGGATGTTGGGCACAAACTTCAGGCTTGTAAATGTTGGGCACAAACTTCAGGCTTGTAAATGTTGGGCACAAACTTCAGGCTTGTAAATGTTGGGCACAAACTTCAGGCTTGTAAATGTTGGGCACAAACTTCAGGCTTGTAAATGTTGGGCACAAACTTCAGGCTTGTAAATGTTGGGCACAAACTTCAGGCTTGTAAATGTTGGGCACAAACTTCAGGATTGTAAATGTTGGGTACAAACTTCAGGCTTGTAAATGTTGGGTACAAACTTCAGGCTTGTAAATGTTGGGCACAAACTTCAGGCTTGTAAATGTTGGGTACAAACTTCAGGCTTGTAAATGTTGGGTACAAACTTCAGGCTTGTAAATGTTGGGTACAAACTTCAGGCTTGTAAATGTTGGGTACAAACTTCAGGCTTGTAAATAATAAGATATATGGTCTGGGTCCTTCTAAGTTCCACATGTGCTCACCTTGTACAATAAGGAGAAAAATTTACCATTTTTTTTGCTGAAAGTGACCGATTTCTCTGCGGATTCCAGCCTTCCGACACTATACACCCGACCATTATAATATAGCAGTAAACCTACTAAAAGTGGTATATAGTATACATGCAATTGCAATCGACCAAATGTAGAGGGTCTGCCGTGGCAGTGATCATATATGGTAGTTAGATTTACATCTACATACATGTATGTAATCACTGCCAATCACCACAAATCTTTGATAAGGGTTAGGGTTAGGATTATGGTGTTTAATGCCACTTGCACCAATATTTCAGTTATATTGTGGTGGTCAGTTTTATTGGTGGAGAAAACCAGAGTACCTGGAGAAAACCACTGACCTGTCGCAAGTCACTGAAAAACTTTATCACATAATTTTGTATCGAGTACACCTCGCCATGAATGGGATTCGAACTCACAGCTTTAGTGGTGATAGGCACTGATTGCGCAGGTAGTTGTAAATCCAATTACCGTACGATGATGGCCACGACGACCCCTCACAAATGTTTGATACCTGCACATGTCGAGGTGTACTCCATATGACATTATGTGATAAAGTTTGTCAGTGACTTGCAGTAGGTCGTGGTTTTCTCTGTGTACTCTGGGTTTCTCCACCAATAAAACTGACTTCTATGATATAAACTGAAATATTGTTAAAAGTGGTGTTACACCCCTATAACCTAAATCTAATAATAATACAGATGTACCAGTAATGTTCTTTTCTAAATTTTTACTGGTGATTGGAAGGCAAGACTTGTCCCATAATTAATACATATTTCTCAGAAATATCAGTTAGCAGCAGGGACAAAACTTTTTTAAACCAGCAAAGACAAAACCTAACATTTTTGCTGCATTTGCAGGCCTTATGAGAACAATTGTAGCAGTCCAGGAGAAACTCTTGGAGCCTAGCAATACGGTTGTTTCGAATCATTTCCATTCCGTCAAAATTTTGTTATTTTCGTCTGATCACGTGATTTTGATGGCTATACAAACACTTGAATCGATATGTGCCGTTTCAATCCTCAGCTTAAAAAAATCTTAACATTTTCTGGAAAAGACAGATATCAATTAAATTATTTTATTTGTATCAAAGACATGAATACAGATCTAGAGACAATTACTTCTTTGAAATTAACTTTGTTTTCTTTCTTTATTTGCTGCTGTCAGTATCATGAAACGAAAACGATCTGCCTTTATATATTTCTGATATCAGACATATACTGGGGTACCGAACATCAGTATTTATTCAGCCGTTTCCTTGGTGTTTCCATATTACAATTACTTATAATCTAATGCATCTACGACTATGAAATGGTGACGTTGTCACAGTAATAGCATAAACACCGGAAGTCGTCTGCCAAGGGGTTCAAACGTCAAGACACGAAAAAGACGGAACATGGTTGGAATTGACATGATTCGAAACAACCGTATTGACTTTGCAGATGAAATATTACTGAATGAAACTTTTTAGAGGCTCAGGCCCAATTTTGGTGGTCATGGTCTACATGGCCCCTGTTCACTTTTATCCTTGTACCATATATCAGATTATAACAGAAGGTGTAAAATTTTGCGATTAATCCAAAAACAAAATATTTATTTTCTACTTTCAAATTATACCCAAAATTTGCTTCCTTCAAATATATGGTAATAGATATTCAACTTGTCAATATAAAACATATATATATATAGCAGAGGTATATAGTCGAGTGGTCTAGGCTGCTGGACATAAGGCTAAGCGATTGGTGCTGCAGTGTATCAATGGTGCGAGTTCAAAACCTGTCGAGGGAGAACAAAAATATAATTCTAAAACTGTTGGGTTAAATTTTCAGATGTATACTATATATATATATTTATTACTTCAATGATATCTACTTTTTTACATTACCTGATAACAATAGATTTGTCACCATCCAACCATGACCAAGATTGTTTAGCAGCTAATGCCATGACAGATGTCTTGCCACACCCAGCTTCTCCATGTACCAACAATATTTCTCTACTGTCACCAAGAACATAATTCTTTATTTTCTGAAACATTGAAAAAGATAATCGTATATTATATACATTTATTGCATGCTGGTGAGGGAAATATGAAAATTTATTCACCCAAGAGTATCATATTCCTTGAGGGCAATGCATGCTATAAATGTTTTATTATACCGAATGAAACCAAGAAAACACATACATGTAAAATACTGCTGGCAAACATATTTTAAGTCCATTGGAACGTTGTCTCAGACATTTAAAAACCACACCCACAATGGTCACTTGCAAGTGATGCGTTCCGAGTGCCTCTGACTATTCCCTGTCAAAGAACGATAACTCTGGTGGGAAATTCCGCGGGGCTTCCGAGGGGGTGGAATATGATTTTTATTTCATGGAATATGATTTTTGTCCTGTGTGATCATGTGTTCTTATTTTTGCCCATTGTCCAATCAAACTAATATATTTATGGTAATTAATATATGAGGTATAATAAAATAGTATGCTTAACAAGAAAGGATTTTGATGAAAGTAAACATGGAAGAATGATAAGAAGAATGAAAGGGGGCCAATAGCTCGTTGGTTATCGACGATGAATGCAATACCAAATAACATCTTTCATTTTCTGTTCAAATCGTCTTAACAGGAAAATTGAGTGATGCTATGTTAATATTGAAACTACTAAATACAGATCGATTACAGAACAAACCTAAAACTAAGGTTTTCATATCAACTGACCGATATGAGACGAGTGGAAAGAATCAACCGTGGGTTACAGACGATTACTTTAAACATACAATCAAACTGAACAAAAACATCCTTCCTTGTCTTTTCCAGAACTATGTTATTTGTCTTTATAATAATAGCTGGTTATGTCACCCATCTTGGAATTTGACTCTATCTTCCTTTTTGACAAAAATAATGTTAAATGGATGGACTTGGCAGATTTCTCTGTATTGTAAAACAGTTTTCATCCATAAATGCCAAATTTCATGTCTTAACCAAATTCATAATTTGACGATTCCCAATTCCATCTATTCTAGTCTTAATGATAATTTAAATTTCAACAAAGTCATGAACTATATAAAACAAGATTTAAACAAAACATGTACATGGATTTGTATGTAAGAGATTGAAAAGTTACACGTGTACCCTAAATTTCAACACATCAAATTTCGAGAAAAAAGAGTCACTTCAGTTGAAAAGAACTGAGATTAAAACAGAACTTCAGAAATATTTCGACTTAACTGAAATTTCAAGTACACCAATTTTGACATAACAAGATTCAACTGTTTATTCATTTTGATTAAAGTAAAAATTTGTCATGAATTGCGACAGGTCGGTGGTTTTCTCTGGTTACTCCGATTTCCTCCACCAATAAAACTGACTACCCCGATATAATGGAAATATTGTTGAAAGTGGCATTAAACACCATAAACATAAACCCAAACCATCAAATAAAATAAAAATAACTCACATCAATAATGTCATCTCTACCCTTTATTCCTTGACTTTTGTCCTGACAGAGAGCAACATGGTACATACACTCCTGTACACCAGCATCCATTTCTATATGACCATTGTCAGATTTTTCTTGTATAACTCGATCAACTGTCGAAATAATTTCTTTCTCGAAATCTTTGGATAATTGGTGTATATGATGCACTTTCTCAAAGCATTTAGAATCAAAATCTGAAATGTTAGAAATGACAGTGTAAAATGACAAATGAACATTTATAACAGACTTCAAAGATACTTTGTCCCAGTATTATATTGTTGTTGACAGGTATTTGTGGTACATGTAGCGTTTCTTTAGCAACAGGTCACTTAATATAGGTTAATTTAATATTAATTAATTACACTGCAATGGGTAATTGTAACAAGATCTCATATGACAACTTTATGATACATACAAATGTATGTGATATTAGTACTGAGTAATGTCTGTTTTCTCTCTTACTTATGATTCTCAGGGTACTCTGGTTTCCTCCACCAATAAAACTGACTGCCACGATATAACTGAAATATTGTTGAAAGTGGCATTAAACACCATAACCCAAACCTTAAACCCTTATTTATGATCAGGTTTTATACATATTTCATTACTGGTAAGGCACCAACATAAATGGCTGTTTTTCTGCGACCCCTACGACCTTATTATTTAGTGCCTACCCTAAAGTTTGTATTGCCATTTTTAGACAACACTGTTCAAGTCTGATATAAGTTCTTGTAACTTGTTTCCCAATCCTATTAATTACCTCTTATTATGTAATGTATATAGCTGAATATTGTAATGTTATATTGAATTAATTAATAAAATATGCTTAAACTAAGTCTGATTTTTGTCCTGTATATCCTTACGATAAATTATTTTTTTTAATTCAAAATTTTGCCATTTTTTTCAAGAATGTAAGCTGAAACACAAGTACTTTTCCTGTACATTGGCCTAAGTTATGTTAAGTGAAGTACTTTTCCTTTACATTGGCCTAAGTTATGTTAAGTGAAGTACTTTTCCTGTGCATTGGCCTAAGTTATGTTAAGTGAAGTACTTTTCCTTTACATTGGCCTAAGTTATGCTAAGTGAAGTACTTTTCCTTTACATTGGCCTAAGTTATGTTAAGTGAAGTACTTTTCCTTTACATTGGCCTAAGTTATGTTAAGTGAAGTACTTTTCCTTTACATTGGCCTAAGTTATGTTAAGTGAAGTACTTTTCCTTTACATTGGCCTAAGTTATGTTAAGTGAAGTACTTTTCCTGTGCATTGGCCTAAGTTATGTTAAGTGAAGTAATTTTCCTTTACATTGGCCTAAGTTATGTTAAGTGAAGTACTTTTCCTTTACATTGGCCTAAGTTATGTTAAGTGAAGTACTTTTCCTTTACATTGGCCTAAGTTATGTTAAGTGAAGTACTTTTCCTTTACATTGGCCTAAGCTATGTTAAGTGAAGTACTTTTCCTTTACATTGGCCTAAGTTATGTTAAGTGAAGTACTTTTCCTTTACATTGGCCTAAGTTATGTTAAGTGAAGTACTTTTCCTGTGCATTGGCCTAAGTTATGTTAAGTGAAGTACTTTTCCTTTACATTGGCCTAAGTTATGCTAAGTGAAGTACTTTTCCTTTACATTGGCCTAAGTTATGTTAAGTGAAGTACTTTTCCTTTACATTGGCCTAAGTTATGTTAAGTGAAGTACTTTTCCTGTACATTGGCCTAAGTTATGTTAAGTGAAGTACTTTTCCTGTACATTGGCCTAAGTTATGTTAAGTGAAGTACTTTTCCTGTACATTGGCCTAAGTTATGTTAGGTGAAGTACTTTTCCTTTACATTGGCCTAAGTTATGTTAAGTGAAGTACTTTTCCTGTACATTGGCCTAAGTTATGTTAAATGAAGTACTTTTCCTTTACATTGGCCTAAGTTATGTTAAGTGAAGTACTTTTCCTGTACATTGGCCTAAGTTATGTTAAGTGAAGTACTTTTCCTTTACATTGGCCTAAGTTATGTTAAGTGAAGTACTTTTCCTGTACATTGGCCTAAGTTATGTTAAGTGAAGTACTTTTCCTTTACATTGGCCTAAGTTATGCTAAGTGAAGTACTTTTCCTTTACATTGGCCTAAGTTATGTTAAGTGAAGTACTTTTCCTGTACATTGGCCTAAGTTATGTTAAGTGAAGTACTTTTCCTGTACATTGGCCTAAGTTATGTTAAGTGAAGTACTTTTCCTTTACATTGGCCTAAGTTATGTTAAGTGAAGTACTTTTCCTGTACATTGGCCTAAGTTATGTTAAGTGAAGTACTTTTCCTTTGCATTGGCCTAAGTTATGTTAAGTGAAGTACTTTTCCTTTACATTGGCCTAAGTTATGTTAAGTGAAGTACTTTTCCTGTACATTGGCCTAAGTTATGTTAAGTGAAGTACTTTTCCTGTACATTGGCCTAAGTTATGTTAAGTGAAGTACTTTTCCTTTACATTGGCCTAAGTTATGTTAAGTGAAGTACTTTTCCTGTACATTGGCCTAAGTTATGTTAAGTGAAGTACTTTTCCTTTACATTGGCCTAAGTTATGTTAAGTGAAGTACTTTTCCTGTACATTGGCCTAAGTTATGTTAAGTGAAGTACTTTTCCTTTACATTGGCCTAAGTTATGTTAAGTGAAGTACTTTTCCTGTACATTGGCCTAAGTTATGTTAAGTGAAGTACTTTTCCTTTACATTGGCCTAAGTTATGTTAAGTGAAGTACTTTTCCTTTACATTGGCCTAAGTTATGTTAAGTGAAGTACTTTTCCTGTACATTGGCCTAAGTTATGTTAAGTGAAGTACTTTTCCTGTACATTGGCCTAAGTTATGTTAAGTGAAGTACTTTTCCTTTACATTGGCCTAAGTTATGTTAAGTGAAGTACTTTTCCTGTACATTGGCCTAAGTTATGTTAAGTGAAGTACTTTTCCTTTGCATTGGCCTAAGTTATGTTAAGTGAAGTACTTTTCCTTTACATTGGCCTAAGTTATGTTAAGTGAAGTACTTTTCCTGTACATTGGCCTAAGTTATGTTAAGTGAAGTACTTTTCCTTTGCATTGGCCTAAGTTATGCTAAGTGAAGCCAGAATGTCTCCTGTGAAGCATTGGTAAAAAAAAGTTGTGCATTAAATTTCCTAAGAGTATAAATTGTGTACATACCAAGAGCAAGGTATTTGTTGGCCTTTGTTTCACCAATGGCAATAATGGCTGCTTTATGAATGACCTCCATTAGTGCCTCACTTTCTGACTTCCATCTTTCTATTGCAACCTGCTTCATTTCCTGGTTTGTTGATAAATAATCTGGTAGACATTGGTTTATGGGTTTAATCATGTACACAGGTGGGATTGCATTACTATTTAACTGATACCATCTAGTAAGAAACAAAACACAATCTCACTATGTAAAACGTATTGCCATATTATACAAAAGTTTATTGTTGATTCTTTCAGTGCATGGGCACGAGAAGTTGTTTGACATTTTTCAAATTTGATTCTAACCTTCAGGATATGATTATCTGGAAACAAGACAGTTTGGCACCAATTTTATAAGACATTTCGGCACCCGTTGAAAAAGACAGTTCGGCACCAAGACATTTCAGTATCAGGACAAATCGACACCGCATTTTCTTTCAAACAAACGTGATCACCTTTTCTAAAATAAAATCAATGAAAGTTAAAAAAAAACATCAATGATCGTTTAAATGCAATCAAAACATAATTTATTTAAATATTCTTTAAAAGAATCCATTATTAACTCTCTTAATTAAAATCAAAAGCAGTGATCAAATGTTTACAGCTTGTGTTTGCATTGGTGATTGTTTGATCTTTAAACATATAATGAAAAGGAAATTACTGTGTATGGATTTTTATTGTTTTTAGAATCTACACCACTTCCTAAAGCGTGTGCAAGCCATATTGAGAAAATTTTGAGTAAAAGCCCAGAAACATGATAAAATGGATGGGGCAGAAAAACTTCTTTCCATTTCACAATATCAGACGACAGTTGTATACAGTGTAACAGTATTGTCCGCCCTCGGCAGGAAGCACTCCAGTGTGATGGTTGTCAAAGGTGGCAGCACAGAATATGCAACACTGGTAAGAATTGTTTTATAATTACTATAAATTATGGATCAGGATTAGAATCGGCATGATCGGGATCTTTTCCGGAACAGACATGATTAAAATTTGGAATTGGTTCAAGACTATTGGAAGTTTTGTACGTAAAATCAAAGAAAAAAACACAAGTGTCGATTTGTCTAATTGGGGTGCCGAATTGTCCGGGTGCCGATTTGTCTTGGTCCCGAAATGTCTCACACAGGTGCCGAAGTGTCCTGGTGCCGATTTGTCCTGGTGCCGAAGTGTCTAGCATTCGATTATCTCACCGATTGGAGAGTATACTCACAGGACATCGTCATTAGTCATACGGGGTGATACAGGGTTTTGTGAGCATTCCCATTATGAAAAGAAAGTTTAAACAGTGATAGTTAATTAGGCCTTTCTAACAAATGCTTGGTTTGCTGCAACCCAAACGGCTCATCAATAATTTAAACAAGAATTCCAACAATGTTTTCTATAAATAGTTTCTTTTTGCATTAAAGAAATCTTTTGTCATATATTTTGGAGGAAAAAATAATAATAATTTGCCTATTTACCCACCAAATTCAAAAAATATGATTTGGCTTACAGCAAACCAGTGTTTTGTTAATGATGGTCTGAAAAGAATCACTCAATTTGCTGTTTGTTAGTCACATGATAAGGTCCCTGACTGTAGCTTGTCTTACTTAGTTAAAAGCTCTTTCTCCTTATTGTTGTCAACAGTTGATATTAGAGCAAGGAAATCTTCTTCATCAATAATCTTTGGTAGTGACTTTGTCTTATTCTTGTATGATGTAAGGTACTACAAAAAAGAATATAATACTTCTAAATTGTGAGAGAAAAAAACAAGTTTAAGAGGTATTTGCATGAAAGCCTATTGAAAATCAGGGATCTCTTCTACTTTGTGAGGGAAAGTTATTTTAATGGGAAATCATGTTTGTGGA